>JADWOT020001296.1:0-54000 GCA_036345935.2 Taenia hydatigena | reverse complement strand
TCCCACTTCATCATCTCACTGTCCAATTCTTTTCTCCCAATAGAGCGTTCCCCTACCTGGCACTCTGCATTAACGAATAAGAACGTGCCCTCCCGCCCCCGAAAGACCAACCGCTCCTTTTCACTATGTATCCGTGCCTGCCTGTTTGTCTGTCTGCTCTAGTTTGTGTGTGTGTCATTGCCTACGTTTATTTTCGTCCTTTTTGAGAGTCACCTCCATCGGTGTCCCACCACCCGGTAGGAACCTCTGGGTGTACGTGTGTGCCTGTACGTATGTGAGCGCGAAGGCACATTCATCTCATCCTCCTTGCCTAACCTGTCCTTCTAGTCTACCAAGTCGGCAGTTCTATCCTGGGTGAAGTAAGATCTTCCTTAGTTGCCTTATTAATTTCAACTTTACTTTCCACCAACACCATATCACCCGCATACCCGCATAATTACTTTACTACATGTAATCGCTGTTCCTTCTTGTGGCTCCTCTGATGCCTTCCTCGATTCAGGTTTAAATGGGCAGGCCTCATGGAACTGACGAAAGAATTCCTACCGGGTTAGGACGAATCGTCACCAACAATTCATGTTGTCTGTGTGGACACATGGCAGACCGAATGAACGACTGCTGTGCGACCTCCAATGGAGAAGCGTCAGTGGCACCAACTCTTTAAATTGGAGGATCGACACGACTCAGCCATCGTGCACTTCGGTGGTATTCGCAAGGAGACAATAACTGACGAGTGCGCCCCAATATTCTCTCACTGAATAAAAATCAACTCAACACCAGTGGAGCACATCAAGTATAAATAATTCTCATTCCTAATGATGAAAATCCGAGGGCCAAAAAGGATCTTTGCATCGTTACTAAGATATTGCAGGTTCCTTTGTCGAAAAAGTGAACACGAACGAAGTGAATACAGAGGGTTGTTAACAATGTGAATGTGGAGAGCCGCTGAAAACAAGAAGGCATAGAAGAGTTGTCATCATAAAAAATGGTATTTAAAGCAGCACTCAAGAAGCGCCGCGTTGGTGATTTAAAACAACAGCGGCTCAATTTCATACCAATTTAAAGGAAGTGATATGTTGGAGACACAAAAAGAGGGCTATAGTGCTTTTTACAAGAGGCGCACAAGCAGAGAATGCACCCATTTCGTCGCAATCTGCCTCGAAAAATTTGCACAGCAAAGACAGTAGACAACTAACTCAGCACTTCTCCTTTTTATTAATAAGAACTCGAAGCTGGTTAAAAGAGCGCTGCGCAGATGCCACGATGACCCTGTCACCGCGCCACTGAAAAGCGCTGCCCATGTAGAGAATGCATCAATTTCGTCACCAACTTATTTGGGAACTCCTACAAATAGAACAGTAGACAACTAGCCGAGCGATTTTTATTTAAAAATAAAATTCAAAAACGATTTAAAAATAGCGTCGCATTCCAGCCACGATAACTCCGCTTACAGAGCTCTTAACAATAGGTGGCCGTACAAAAGTGTATCTAGGGCGCCCTTATCTGACACGGAAGCTCCTCGGTGCAGAAATAGGAAGACACTGGCAAACCAGTTCTCCTTCAAAACAATAACGAGCCTAAGAAGAATTTTAAAGAATGGATCCCTTAGTGCGGCGATAAAACTAGCTAAAGTCTTACTACCGAGAGACCTCACATGTAAAACGCTCCCATTTCGTCACAATCTATCCCAAGAGCTCATCATGCAAAACGCAGAGGGCAAACAGCCCAGTGTTTAAGGGCGAGACTCGTCAGGGATGCGATAACACAGTCTACCACCCTACTACTAAGAGGTGCTCACGCACCAAATGCTTAACCTTGTTACACTGTCTCGAGAGCAGCTCATAATAAAGCAGGAGGTGACTGGCTCAGCATGCTCTATCAACAATAAAAAATATGAAACGGATGTTAAAATAGGGACGCGTTGGTATCACGACAACACAGACTACCACCCTACCATCAGGAGGTGCTCACGTATTGAATGCATCCATTTCGTCACAATCTGTCTCAGCTCCCCACACTATACGCTGAAGGCTACTGGCTTGCAGTTTTATTTTTCAACGATAAAAAACATCAAACGGATTTTAAAAGAGAGGCCCATTGGTGCCGCGATTACTCAGGCTACCAAGACTGTACCCAGTGGATAGACGCTGGCTGGATGAGTTGGCAATTACCGATCGTTCTGAACGTCCGAAGTACTAGACGCAACTGGGTCTACCATACGGCTAATACTAGCTAAAGCAAACTTACAGCACGAGTAGATCTAAGGTGTTACAGAAAACTAGAAAAGATCCACTCGGTAAGGTGGTCAGAGGGAACACCGCTTTACCAAGTAGAGGAAAAACGTACAGTTGGTTGACGTTTGACGCTACGATTGGTGTCAATGAACAAGTAATAGACAACAAGGCATAGAGAATGAAGAAGAACGGACGAGTGATTGTAATACGGAACGGATGGACTTAAAATTGATCTGACAAAGGGCACCAGTCTGTGCCTACATCTAAGTCATCCTTGCATTCAGCTCTGCGACGTGCATTGAATGGGGTATCCCCAGCTGCTCCAGAGAGCGCATTTTT
The DNA here is from genome assembly GCA_036345935.2 of Taenia hydatigena. NCBI lineage: Eukaryota > Metazoa > Platyhelminthes > Cestoda > Cyclophyllidea > Taeniidae > Taenia > Taenia hydatigena. The sequence goes on along the minus strand of JADWOT020001296.1, from coordinate 51,430 downwards.
CTCACAACCTGTCACCTACTCCACGAACACCACTTTGCGATCCTTCAGCGATGGATATCCTTCTGCGGTCAGCTGCAGCTGGCGTTAGGTTTGGTTGATGAAATGCAGAAAAAACACCTGCTTGAACGGTAAACACTACCATTCAAGCCTTCTTTAGTCAACCGCAGCTCTCATATTTAATTAAAATCTTCGTCTGCATATGTTGTGGACTTACGTTCAGATCCGTTTGTCTTCAAGCATCGCCAGAATTATAAGTCTTGCATAAGTTTGAAGTTATTAAATAAGGGAGAATTGGATGGATACATCGGTTGATAGATGGGTGTTTGGGCAGAACGGATAATTCGGTCTTGAAATTTCCTCAACGAGAGCGTCGTTATTCTCACATGGTATTTTGTAGAATTAAAGTCAGGTTCAGACAGGTTTACCTCAGTAGGACGAAACGTATAAGTTAAGACTACAGTTAGCTGCTTAGAAACGTTCGTTTATGTCAAAAAGATTTTGCCTTTGAACAGACCTCTTAAAAGTTGCATAGGTAGCATATCCAACAGCATTGCTGATTCTGAGGTAGATTTTAATGAAGCAACGAGGCATACTTCCACTTATGTATGCATTCATATGCACATTAATGTATGTTCACATAAAGTGCATCTTAAAATTACAATCTATCAATCTTGGTGCACGCATTCCAAATGTGAAAAGCATGGGATGATGTTTCTGAATGGTGCTGAGCCCAACATTCATGTGCAGGCACCCATTATGGCCAAGTGAAGGGCGGGACGCGCGACCTTCTGCGACAAAGCTTACGGTGAATATAATGAGTAGGCAGGGTCATCTCCTAGATCAACCCTCAACCAGACATGTGATTACAATGCGGAGCATTTGTCGTCGTGTGGTTGGCCAAAGCTTTGAGCAACACAGGCTTCCTGTTAAAATCCACGGCGCTTAATTTGATTCTCAATTATGAGTCCTAATTGATGAGCTCTTGGTTAAACTTAGTTCTTTTCTGTGAAGAATGAGAAAACGCTTATCAAAGACGCCCTAATGTACCGAGTAATTCTAGGGACTTTATTTTGGTATATTTAAAACTACGCCCATCAACATTTGGCAGTAAGCAAGAACAATATGGAATGGAGCGTGGACAAATCCATGAGCTGTTGCTCTAAGGAACCCAAATGATGAAAGCCTAATTGTGTGAGATCATGCGACAAAGCTTCTGATAGAACTCGGTGAGTACTCGGTGGGACACCCTGCGCTGTTCCTTAATTTTACGTGCAAATGAAGCGCAGAAGAGCAACAGTCGCGTATTTAAGCGCTCTCAGGTCAGTGCAGGCCATCAGAAGTTGCTTCCGTTTAAAAGGACGAAGTATGCATTTGTGAAATTACAATAACTAATTAATTAAATCCAATCGCAAAGACTACTTAATGGGCCCACCTTCGTCAAAGAAAGGCATTCTGAGGACAAGTTAGAGACCTCTGTTTACGCTTAATTAGGCTAGAAATGCAGACAGTGCAAGGAAAGCCATCCATTCCTTTAATGTAGCGCCACTTCTGAGTGCATGAGTAAGGTAGAGTTACGGTTAGGTTTGACGTCTAGAAGATGTCAAAAAAGCAACGGAATAGATAGTTCTAAATACCAAGAATACCTACCTGAATGCCCAATTCAAAAGTGGCATTCAGTCTATACTGAAAATCACCTTAGGAGAACTAAGATAAATGGCGCTACTATTCAGCATCGAACCATTCAAAACGACGTAGCAACATGAAATAAGGATGGGAGGAAAACTATCACGTTATGCTTTTGGATTTTATCTTATTTTCTATGAAGGGATCTAATCAATTGTAAAGAATAACCACATTGGCCATCGCTTTGATAAAATGCAGAACGAGCGAACATTCTTGGACGTTGGCTGAAATTACTGACTTACTGCTAAAGAGAAGGCGCGTTATATTGCTCAAAACGTCGTAGCAAAGCATTTTTACTGCCTCACACTTTAATGGTCCAATGAAACAGACCTCAAACGCAAAGCCTTAACAAAGTTATTTGATGTATGATGAGAAGGTGACATCCGAGAAGTAAAGACAAACCCAACCTATGCGGAGGAGCAGAAGCGCCTGCCTGTGAAACCTCCAGATGACGTCAAGCACTTTCACCCGAGAACCAGTGGATAGAGACGGAAATGCTGCATGACTAATAAAAATTAATCGATTATTAATCGTTGACAAATTAGAAAAAGTGAATGTGTAGGAAATGCTACTGACGTGCTTTGCAAAACCACAAAGACGCCACTGTCACTTATTATTTAGGCAAGTCGCGTCGTTCTCTCAGTGGGCAAGTATTCAGTAATGATTTCACTAACCCTCGCTATTTTCGAGAGGTCTTCCCTAAGCATTTTCGCATTTCATCAGATAGATATCAGCTCAGTTGGTCTTCTGTACGTGACTGAATCACCAAAAAAAATCGGCTTGTATACAACGGTAGTAAGTCAACCGCCGAGTTTTTATTATAAATGTTTCAAAATCAAAACGAGAAAAATATTGAGTGCGTTGCACTATGGCTAATTCGCTAGGTGTACAAGTTTACTGTCCTGTACATGAACTGGTCCACACCACTAGTTAAAACTTAGCATCGATCTCTATTCAGGTGAAACATGGTAGGCAGCTCCTCTGTTGTTAACTCCTTTTATTCCTTGTCCCGAAAACGTCTAACAACAATCCTGTGACTGCCAAATAACTTGACCATTTATTTGAAACATAGTTTACGGACGTGGGCATTGTAGCAACCCGTTGAAAGCATTTTTTGTTGCGCATTAATGATTAAACTCTTTGACGTAATTAATGAAGTTAGATAGTCTAGCAAGCAACTATTGTTAATTTATGCACAAAGCCATGATTTGTGACCATAAAATGCAATTTTATTCTCACTTAAGTTGAATGTGAGACAATGGCAAAGCCGGAATTTTGGCTCTGAACAGTTCGATGAATATCTGTGCTCGGAAAATCATGCTCAATCCAGACGAGACACATTTATGTAGAGTTTAAGAACCGCACTATGATTTTCAATAAGTAATCCAGAGTAATTCGGATGAACTAGTACTATTTTACGGGACAGGTTCCAATTTTGCCAAAATCATGGCGTCTTGATGAGGTGTAGTGTGTAATATCTTACCGAAGAAAAAGGTGGATACCGCCAGTGGCCTTTAGAGTGATGAGGGAATCAATTGATTAAAAGATCTCTCCACTTTCCAAAAGTATGAACTGCTGTTGACTTATGTCTTGGAAATCGCATACATCATGCGCATTTATTTTGTTTATAAATGACTCGTGATACATTTTATTCAACATACAGAATCAGATGACTACAATTCATAAATAATTTTGGATAAAATTTACCACTGCACATATGCATGATACCATATTTAACAATTTTTAGAATTTTCTTCACACGTCATCCAGTTGTACCTCCGAATAGAACGTGACGACAATGTCTTTTAACCATTCTTATCATGCATAACCTCTACTTCGAATCCAGCAGTGGATACCTCCATCCCCACTGCAGGTATGGCTCATGTCACTTATGGTTAGGCAGTGCTGTATCGCATTTTAGGCACTTATGTGTACAGAGCTTTCCTTACTAGGTAGAATTAATAAAAAAATAACATTTAATGCATAGTCGTAGTGTTTTTAGGTGGGAAAATTCTTGTAAAGGCACATGTTTCTTAAAAGATACATTCGTCAACTTAACTTATGCAAGGTAGATGTTGCCATAAGTTGATTACGCTCCAAATGTCCCCTTACATGCAACCGACGGTTTAGTTCTCGTTGAATTGGCAGATCGCAGGCCCTTTAATTCACTTCACCCTGCTAATGTTCTGAAAATTGAGCCTTTTTACATTAGCGGAAAAGTAAGCACAACATTCGTCATAAACGAAAAATCTACTCAATTAAATCTTGTCCCCCTTACGCAATTAGGAGCCCCAACTTACGTAATGATGGGCATCGAATCCATATAACCTCTCATACAATTGGCCAGCAAAGAATAGAGTGGGATGGGTTGAGGTGTTCTAAGCTGCCTTGTAAAAATCCGGTGTAGCATGTTAGGTCTGAATAAGCAAACTAGATTGTGAATGGGAGTTATTCTACAGATTACAACGAATGCGCCGAGTCATTCATTCAATACGCTTTTAACACTGGCGAATAAATAGAGCACTCACCTTATTAACCACACAATGTTCAACAAAGACTGGTCCAATATTCTGGAGGGTGAATATTGAGAAGGCAATACCAAAGTAATGCGCATAGGTCCTCTTTTAAACAAGGAACCATTTTCTCGCATTCACAAAGTGCATAATTAGACTTGGCTGCTGTGCTCGAGTACTTGGCTGTCGAGGTGGTCGAGCTGGCGGGTAATGTTGCATGCGACAACAAGAAAACGCACATCACACCTTGTCAACTGCAGTTGGCCATTCGAACAACGGGAAGTCGAACAAGTTGTTGGGCGGTGTAACGGTCGTGCAGGATGGTGTGCTGCTTAACATGCAGGCGATACTGCTGCCGAAAAAGGCTAGAAGCCGATGGGCATCAAGGTATAGGCCGACCAGGTGCATCCTTACAGGCAGACCGATTGACTGACTCTGCAACAATGAACGTGATAACGGGTGTCTTGAAGGCCACCGAAAGGCGGATTGTTGACTACAAGATGTGTTGGTCAAACGGCTGTCAGCTGGGTGATAGTCTGCCTTAATGTCTTGGGCGTATAGGCTGCAGAGAGTAGCGATGAGGCTGCGGCACTCAGAATTACGACTGACAGCTTATCTAGATAACAGGCATAAGCCTCTGTACATTAGGTTGCCTTACCGATTTATCTATCGATGCACGGACTCATGCAGTTAAGTCTATAACGAGGCTTTTGATGGGGGGATTGTAGGTGGCCTACACGTAGGCATTCCACTCATCCGACTCCATCAATGGCTCCAGATTTTTCTCTGCTTTTCGACGAAACAGATCGCACACCTTTAGGAAAAGGGATCATTAAGTTGCTGCAAGGGAGAAAGAGGGGGCTTGTAACCACCTTAGCTCGCAATCGGATAAGGAATAATTAACAGCAGCTTAATCCATTAGGTATAAAAGAAGGCTATGAAGTTTCATACTAGAATGTGTATTCCTAAAGTTTTAGGGGATTTTCCAGGTAGAAGAAATGCAAGCGAATGCAACTACCATCAAGTGTATCCATTTTTCAAACCTTATTTTTGGTAAAACATCAATCGAACGAATAGGCATTTGGTCAGCCAGTCCTTCAATCTGTAAGCAATTTATAAACTGTGCGTTTTCCAATCAATAATGACAGAATTAATAACATTTTACCCATAACGTAGCCCTATATTTATTCTCCACTAAAGACAGTTATACCCGTTTCACCCGCACAAATAGTTGTAGCAAACTCAGTTTGAGTTATTTTTAGTCAATGATGGGCCTCGTGATGCCGAATTGGGTCAGTTTATGATTTCAAAATAAATGATGAGAATTGCATAATCTTCCACTTAAATCCGTTATTAACTCTGCTAACTAATGCGCATAACAATCCCATTCTTCGAATCGTGCTGCAGATCGACGTTATTCTAGATACACGTATTTGCGTTTGTTTGTTCGTGGAAAACTAAGATAAAATTGGTTGCACTTTGCCTACAAGCACAAAGTCTCTTTTGTGCGGCTTGAAGTTTCATAGTTTGATCGCGACACATTGCAAAAACGGGTGTACCGTTTGCATCCCGTAGAGGAAACACTATTGATGATCTACCGTAGAGCATGCCCGTGCATATAACAAAATTGGTATGAATTGGATGCCGACTATACTTTTCCTTTATCACGAATTTAGCAAATTACAATATATGTATTATGGGAGTGATCGTATGTCAATAAATAAGGCAAAACTAACTACAAGGCACAACATAATCAGGGGGACAATAGACTGCGTTAAAATCCTTAACACTTTTTGAGTAAAGTAGAGTCCTACGTTTGCAAAAGTCGCTTGGAGGCCACTGACTTCTTTTCCATTCCCTTCGGGAATGTCGCCGTGCTTATAAAGTTTTAGCAGCAAATGGCATTTTTGATATAAATTAATGGAGGGCAATGTTTAAAATGCAATTCAAGATCCGGGTTTTATGTTGTGCTGCTTAATCCCACTTGATATAAATCACTAATAGAGAAAGAGAGATACCATGGTATTGGCCAGAGATTAGAGTTTTTATAATGGCTAACTAAAATAATTTAAAGAAGTGCAACTTTGCAACGATAGTTGAAAACGGCAATGTCTGGGATCCGATTTGCTTGATCCACTGAATAATTTTTAATGAAAGCCTCTTAAGTGTCTCAAAACACTTTATGCCTATGTTTTATGGGTGCGGCTCTTCTAGCTGTTGGAAGAGCATATAAAAGGGATAGATAGCAGTTTTCATGTCACACTACTTGAGTTAAAGGAACCTTTAAGTGATTCTAAAACTAAAAGCAGCCCATAATGAGTGGAGGTAATAAAAAGGGTAGGCAGTTGAAATGACTTAAAGGCATAGATGGTGGCCGCTTGCCAGGCGTTAAGCGGTGCATTTGCATCAAGTTCTCATTACCTTATATATCTTTTGTCTTGAAAAGGCTAGCTTGGCGTAAGTATCCGGTATTAATTAACAAGAAAAAGTGGCATGAGTCTTGCAAGTTCTGCTTGCTGTGTGCATTTCAGTTCTAGAATCGGTTAACTGGGTTTTCTTCAAAAATAACTGCACATTTGAGTTTATCGCAATGACTTCCGTTAGTTGAGCACACAAAGCTCAAAAATTAAAATTCGCTTCAATTACTTCAGCATCGCCTTGCAATCTACCATTCTAACCGTTTCTTACTTATTCCTTTACCTCAAATTCTACTCTGTTTCCCAATTGGCACACTTCTCCATGTATTTTAACCTGCAACACTTGTTCTTCCCTCCCGCAGCAATCATGTCTAATATATACGTTTCACGATCACCTTTTGTGAGGGCCCTCCTTCCTTTCCGCATTCTGAATAATCGCTACCGCGCTGCGGTGTGGAAAGTGTCTCAGAGCCCGGTGATAGGACAGCTTGTATGCATTTGACGTAGTGCCTATTCTCTGCCTACTTAGCAAACAATAAACACAGCCCGCTTCAAGCATTATAAAAATTGCTTTAATTCTACGTATCTTCATTTCAGCTTCAAATAAGTAGTGCAGCTTTGCTTGTACAGCGTGGTAATTTGCAGCCCCTGTTCAACCCCATACATGAAAAAGTCTTTTGTGTGCTGCCTTCGTACCAAGAAAACATGCCCTTTTTCACTGATCCGTCTTTATGCTTTGCACTGCAACCATTCAGACGCAATATAAATTTTAGCATTTCGAACTCAATTTTCCTAATTTTTAAGCGACTAACCACTCTTACGTGTGACACTGACCGGGATAACCGACGGCAGCACTTAGGGAAAAGCTCTCTTCTTTTATTGGGAGCAAGTCTGCTGGCAAAACACATAGCTGGCTACGTATCCGTGAGGAGGAAGCCAAATCTGCTAGATTGATTGCAATAAAAGAGGAAAATGAGTGCACAATCATCAAATTTGCATTCAAATGCACAGCATGCTCAAAAGCCAATGACTTGCAGAACCACACGCAACTCTTGATCATTAAGTAGCGCCATATCGATGTCTATTACTATCAAATCTGCCTAGGAAATTTGGCTTAACTCAATGTAATGCGAGGTTTGCCTTAACTAGCTTTGCACAGCCAGATTTACAGCACACTCTTTCTTTGAGCACAACCATAGGCATGATCATTTGCATTGTTGTTTTCTGTCGCCATCATCTTAAAACAAACCATCTTCGCAAACTAGAAGTGGAACGCAGATTACCGATTTAATGTTCAGCAGTCAATGAAGCACAAACTTATGCACTATGATAGTTCTGTAAGGATTTACTAGAGATTACAACGGGAGGCATCTGACAATGGAGATTAGACACTAAATGCCAAACGCGTCCTATAGCACGTCAGCATAACGCACAAAACAACATTTATCGCACTGATTTCCTAGCGCAACAATGCTAGACGCATTTTAACGACTAAAATCATTCAAATCAAATTTTCCCTTGAAGTCTACGTAATATTTATAAGGCAGCAACAAAGCTCTGCGATTTCTCAAGCCTTCCTGTATAGGCTCTAATCGACAAAATCAAATCGCGCATTAATTTGCGCAAGCACTAAATGTAATTAGCTGACCTTTTTGCACTCTCCTCACAGTGAACACGTCCCATCGCATTAGTAAAGCAAGCATTTTTGGTTTAGGGTTGTCCTTCTATCGCCCTAAATTGAAGTCGAAAATCTGATTTTCGATGGCGTACTAACATTATGCCTTATCAAGGATCATTAAACTAACGGTGTAGCGCCTCTTTCTAGTCCCTACTTATTGCTTCCCAATTCTTTCTAAATCTACTCTCCCATCTCTAGCAATTCCATTAAAGTCGCTTACTTCGTTGGTCAAAGAGGATACTCCGATGTTCACTGTTATCGCCTTTGAGATATAAGTGAAAGGCTTACCTGCTCTATTGTTATGTAGATTATTTGTCTTCACCGAGTTAATTGAATGTCAAATGTGGCATTCCGACAGGCTTCGTTGTTGACGGATCAATAATAATAAGCTGGTCAATCTATGAACTTTAGTCGGGTTGGGACGAGATTCTGCGCGCATTGCTGTGCCGCAGCCTTTTCTGTGAATGATGCATTAAAAAATCTGATCGCGCTAATTCATGTCGGCTTGACCTACTGCACTCACCTCTTTTACATCTCTTTCAGCGCCCTATAGCAAATACCATTTCTGCAGGTTTATTAACAGACTAGCATTACCTTAATGATTTTAAGACTCCAAACTGAGTTATGGGAGCACGCTCTGAGTTTGATCACTGTAAATGGGTATCAGTTCTTAATTGCAACTAACAAAATAAAAATATATTTATCGGAATAATAGACAAGACTTATTGCCGCCAAGTTTATCTAATTTAACTTGAATCGACAACACTAGGTAGAAGGCAAGCAGCGAAGTTTAAAAGTAGATGCATGTGGGGTTAGCTAACATTTTTACAGCTCATCAAATCGAATGACTACCACTGCATTGTAAATTCCAACTTCTGCCCCCATATTTCTTTGACGAAAACAGAAGGCTTATATACACTGGACAATAACAATAAATGGAGAACACATATGCAAAGGCATTCTAATATCTGCTACCCCTTAGAAGCCCTACCACTAGCTCCGAATCGCAGCAGCAAAATTCTGCCTTTACTTAGCAGAATTAGGTTTTTTAATCACTGAGAAGGGATCTCAAAATACAAGGCTTATAAGCACTGCTAGTGGACTAGGCACTCACTTTCAAGGAAAAGCACTTCGTCTGCGGCGAAAGTGTTTCCGTGTTGGCACAGTTATGAAGTTGTAACTGTATCTATGAGATGTTCGATTTCAGTTATTGTAGATTGTGACTTCTGATGGGAAAGAAGGCGTATTGAAAGGATACTGATACACTCACAAAAACGTCATTAAGTAAACTTTGATCGATCGTATGATCTACGCTTCAACATTAGGGAATGCAGCGGAGATAGTGCCTTCGCCTCGTCGTTTGGATATTAAATACAAAGCGGGCCATATCTCTTAAAGAACACGTGTATTCAGTACCTTGATGCTAACGACAGCACATCGATAGACGCTATAGCTATTTATGCAATTGCAGCCAAGATCGCCTTTTGCGTCACTTTATATCACACGCAGAGATTTGTGGGAATGAGTGCCTACAATGCGCTATAGCATTGTCAAATGAGCAAGAATGTGAGTGATGTGTGTAATGAAGCACGGGAGATCCATCACTCGATTTAAATAGTGTGATGTCTGAGAAGGATAGATAAAAGACGCTGTCGTAACATCGCTTTAAAGGCAAAAATGATTAAAAATGTTAACAAATAAATATTTTTACTGAATATGGTTGCATGAGTTGAAGCGAATTGTTGCTCACAAAATTTTGTGATCTTACTTGTTTGGTCATGCATGTGAAAGTAAAGCAAGTTTTGAGTTAAATAATTTTGCATTATTTTCAATGTAAATGGCGGTATTTACCTTTCTCTACTTTAATTAGTTGTATCCTTTGCTGCATTAAAATGCTGTTGTTATGGTAAAAGCAAGCTCTATACATAGAATAGAAAAATAAATCCCAATTACTGGGCATTATTTGGTAAAAGTAAAATATCTGGTCCTAAATTCCACAAGACTTATCTCGTCCGACTTGAGCACAATTTGCCGAGCTTGAGCATGAGCCATTATAACAAGCAATTCGGAATCAGGGTTCCGTCAATGCCACTGCCCTGCATACAACTCAGGTATTAATATTTGTAATTCATAATTTCTTATTATCACTCTCCCGTACTAATTAGTTATAGCTGTTCACTGGACAATTCGATTCGACACTTATTCTCAAGACTTTCATTATTAATGCACAGCAAGGTTCACTTTACACGAATGGCTATAACAGCCACATCCTAAAACCGCATCTGGCGCATTGCTTAGCTTTGGCTATTCGACAATCACAGGATTGTACTTCTAAGCTTTTGAGGCGAAAAGACAAAAATATCCGACCACAAAAGAACCACTAACCCTGTTTCACCACCCGAAAAAAGAGCTGAATGCTAGTTGACTTTGATAAATGGTTTGGATTAGTGCATGTTTAAGGCCATAAACATGTAACAGTAGCAAATTAGCCCTAGTGTTTTTTGCGATCCATGTTTTTCCATCTTGATCTGAAAATGATCTCAGTAAGAAATAGGATGCTGGCATATTGACGTGCCAGAAAGGCAGGTCTCCAGTAAAACTATGACAAGCAAGTAAAGCGTGACTACTAAACTGGGCATATTTTTCGTTCAATCAAGTACTAATTGGTTAATTAATTACTCAAACGTTAGTTTACCTCCGTGCCTGCGTCGTGCAGTTTCATTTTGAAATGCCTGATAGTTTGTAATGACCAAAATATAATGAGCATGACTTTCATGCAAAACTGAGAATGTACAAGGATATAGCTGCAATTTGGTTTCTTGGTTTCCATTTGAATTTGTCCAAATTTGCACTCAGCTGCGTTTTTCTTTGACAGCGATGATAAAACTTAAAGCCCGGGCAATTTGAGCAAAGAAGGCTAAAACAACACAAGTATGTAGAGCTGCTCTACATTCCACCTGGTTAGATCTAGAGTTGATCAGAATTTGAGCATAGCAGCCTGTTCTGTTTGGCAATTACTTGCGGTACTTCTTGTAACAACCGAATGATAACAGCACCTAGGCTTAGCACAGAGGATCGTAATGCACAAATAAGCACTTAAACAATCCAATTCACCTGTGACCAGCATTGATTTAAATTAGAAATCAGACACATGAATCAATTCATGGATACTTTCATCAAGGTCATGAAGTAGCGCTGTCCTCTTCTCTTTCTCATCCAAAATTAGTAAGAAATATGGCATAGAACGCTGTTTCCTTCTGTAACTGCTTGCGGTACTTATAGTTTAAAATGCTTTCGATTTCGGCATGCCCGATGTGAGGGGGACCCATTCTGGCAAAGAAATTTGCGTCGGCACAAATGCACAACTGTTCCCTTACTTGTAATTCTAATCAAGAATGGATTATTATTAGGACTCAGCAGCCCGAATTCAGCAGTTTTTTCTTTCCATAAGGGAAGGGGGCTGTTTTAAGCTAGACAGTTTAGGTGCGGTTGATGTATACAATGCTTAATTTTTGTAATAAAAGATAAAACCTTTAAGTCGTATGCGCATGTTCTTTCTAATTTCCTTTGGTCACCAACGTTTTAGGACAAAAGTCACCCCACCTGTTAAAGTTGTGAAAATAAACGAACCAACGCAAAGGGAATCACGAAACCCGTGCGAGATTTCCACCAAGTAGTGAGACGAAACGTTACAACTGTCTAGTGACACTTCTTTGAGAAAACAACAGGCCAAATGGATTGCAAATTGCATTAAGAACTCTTAGGGAAACTCATGTATCGCAATATAACAGCGTTGAGGCATTTGGGGAAACGGCTCGGAACAATTTTGATCCATTTTTGCGATGCCCAGAAGTTGCCTTAGGTCACAAAATAAAGCCACGCGCATCTTAATACTAATGTTGGTTTGTGAAGACGTCAGAGACTCTTCAAAAATGCTGTCCAGCCTTCACTGCATCCCAAATATTTTGCAGCTGCTGAAACCAATAAGTAGCACTGTGCCCAACTGAAAAACCCCCTATCATATATGTTCCTGTCTCACAGCTGATATCCCCTTAAAAAGGTATTATGATCAAAGCAGTCAAACAGCTACAAAGGGCCTTGGTAATAACCCTCTCAGAAAGGACCGCACGATTTCTACCGTATTCATAAACCCGTGTCAAGCGTTTAATTTGAAATGACAATTTAAGAAATTAGGATAAATTCTTATGTCACATGCATTCAGTAAAATTTTCTTTTTTCCATTATCTAAAAAAAGATTGGTATGACTTGTTGCCATTAGATTTCTCTAAAATTCTACTGGTCATAATTAAGCAATCATATTCCACATCGTGTAAATCGGACACCGTGGCGATACATTTCTATAAGACATTGCACAACTTGCACTTCTACCACTGGAAATAGAGCAGTATTCTCTCTAGCCATAGGAGAGAGAGTGAGTGGCTGGATGATGCAATCCTTAAACAACAAGAATAAGTAATAGTCGCAAAAAATGTTCCCATTGAGGGTCTCACCTTTATTTCTTGGTCTTAAGGAAAGTAGTTGATGTTAAAAAGCACTCGCAAAATCTTGACGAGCACTGCATCAGAGCTAATCGGGTCCCAAGATTGGTGGATGGATGATCTTGGAGGGAGGAAGTGTAAATTCGACCTTAACGAGATGCAAAAAGCCTAACCAAGTGAATAGATTGCGAGGGTTTAAAGTGGTCAATAACGGACATCATCGGCAAATTACATAATTTGCTAGCTAACTTAGGATACTTGCGCTCTCACGCTCGAATATTGATATGTAAGTACCTTGAAGAGACAGGATGGAAGCGCTAGTCGGACCGCTGTAGCAACACTAAATCTTATTCCAAATAACAGCGAAAAGGCGTAGGCAGAATGACAGGGGTGCTAGAGGTATTTAATTATTGTCCATTAAAGAGTGAAGCAAAGGGGTGGCTTTAGCGTTTTCTCAATCACTAGGGTTACCGAAGCGAATGTTGTAGAAATCGTGTGAAAAGGCTTGATGTTGACTCCAGGCTACATTAGGTCCGTTAGTGGCCGGCACAACCTCAAAACCAATTGAACCTGGAATTCACAATAAGCTGACCCAAAAAAACAAGCAATTATGTGCAATCTTTACAGGCATTTTGGTGTATCCTAAAGTGATTAAAAAATTGAGATCTTGCCATGACTGACTTGAACGCGGCGATTTGTCTGACAGCTTGCTCTACTATGCGTTGCACTGCAATAACGGTTCAGTCTCTGCACATTGTGCTTCGCTCTACAACACGGCTTTGAGCTCTTGTCTACGTCAACAGCATGTTCCCATCCATACTACTCATTTTGACTTCAGCGAAGAATCTTCGCTCAAGCATAAACGGAATGCAAGCACTTAAACTGTTTCAAACAATCTTCATCACAAGAAATGTGCGTTTTGATGTTGCAATAATTGGGCACATGCGGAGAAAAGAGAAAAGATGGGGGATACACGGAGCACACTTTGAGTTTCACAAAGTCAAAAATGGCTACTCTCTATCTATGGGTGCACATTTTTAGTAGCCCTTTCGCCAGAAACTACGATCTGAAAATTTCGGTCAAGGACCCTCCCTACGAGTAGAACGATGGTAGGTCAGCAGGAGGGGGATTTCTGAAAAGAATCGCAAATAAAAAGGTAAAAGACCCGTTAGACAAATAAGCAGATTCGTAGCAGGCAACTCACTCAAACATTTTTGTTGCGTTTTTCCGGCGCCATTTCTGCAAAATTATCCCAAGAATAGCGACTAGAAGGAAACCTCCCAAGCACCCGAAGACAGCGCGCATCACAGTCGTAGTATTCATATGTCCTTTAAGCATTCAAAACTGTCTCCTTAAGTCAGTGGCATTTCATTTGGATGCATTCATACGGAAGGCCAAACTTACCCTTAGTTGTTTGCCCCGTAAGAAGAGTTGAGTACTTATGGTCAAATGGTTCGACAGTTTGCGAAGTTTTAGCGTCTATTCGAAGCAAACCACCGATTAGGGTCAGTAAAGCTTCAGTAACTCAGCAAAGTCACTAAAAGATCTAACCGATTCTGCCAAACTGTTTAAATATCCTAAATGCTTTACAGCATTTAGGCTGAAATTTGTGAAGGCTAACAAGAACGTCCAATTTCTATAAGCCTTGCCGATTGAAAAGGCCGTGGTATTGGGGTCAAAATATCGCTCAGCTGATGAGGTTAACATAGGAAGTCCAAAAACTTACCGACTTTAACAGCTGTTGAAAGAGTTGAGTGGGTGGTCTCAGGAGGCACTGGTTCTGAAATAATCAAAAACAGCATTCTCATTGGTTAATCAGATTCGTGCCAATATTTCATTGGCTAATCTTCTTGGCACTCGAAGGCGACTTTAGCCTGGTAGGGCTAAAAATGGTTATGACTAAATACATCAACAGCCTTGACATTCTAAGAGTTGACTCGGGATTTTATAATTTGGATTAATTTGTACTTTTCCCAGTGCACTGGAATCTGAGCCGTTCAAAGTGACAAACATAACTGGTAATTCTTCAGTCAGTTGTCAGGAAAGGAGACAGCTTAGGCTAATCACAGCATGTCTTACGTTGTGTAGTGATGGAAGCTGCTTCTGTTCTCTTCTCTACTGCTACCTCCTCCTTCCCCTTCGGAACGCTGGTTGACACAGCAGTGGGCGTGGTGGAGGTGCTGGTGGGTGCACCATACTCTGATGAGAGATTGGCAAGAAACGCAAAAATTTTAACAGTTGTGGGTGGAAAATAATAACAATTATTATTATCATTGCAATCTACATCCCTTCATTCATTTTGCACTAACCCTACCATCCATCCACACCTTTCAGTGCTGCATATAGTTTCGCATGCCTTAGGAAAGAAGACTTCTGAATTCTATGTTTTTACTTACGAAGACACATGGTTCTTACCTGCAGAATCAATGTGTAGCTCGACAGGAGAGCTTGAAGTTCCGTAGTTATCCATGTGTCTCTTTGTCTTCATGACTGCTTGCACTGTGCATGACAAAAGTCCCGGCCCAACATTCGTCAAAACCGTATGCGTGTCCTCCGTTTTGCCCCTCATTCTGACATAGCTATTTTTGAGCCCACAATTCCACTCGTAATAAGGGTGCTTGACAGGCAGTTTAAGTGGCGGATTCCATGTCAGCTTCGCCGATTTTGACCCATTTTGTGGCAGTTTTCTATCCCTCGGAACTCCCGGTACTTAGGAGGAAATAGCAAGTTAACAATAAAGCAGCCGCCATTACAAAACATACGCTAATACTTGTGTCTGGCCGTCTTTACCTCCAGCGTTGGTTTCAACGTCACCTAGGTGGGTCCAAAAGGGATCACTTCCAGTGCAGTTGGATCATAATTTGATGCCATGTTTGGCATCTGGGGAGAGGTTATGGAATGTCACTCTTTGATGGTTGGGTCGAGGCTGTTGTATCACACGGCTTGCATTCCTGTCATACGGGACCGCGTCCACGAGATACGTGCACGAAGTTGGAAAGAGCTGTGGACTGTCCCATTTCACTGTTACACTATCCCAGGAGGCGTATACCTCAAAATGGGCCTGCAAGACGACTCGAAAAGAGGATAACAAAATGTTTCGTTTTTCTTCTCTCAATAAAATATAATAGCATAGGTCAATTTATAAGAGGAGGCGAAATGAGGACACTCACAAAACTTGGGCATAATAATGGGGTGAATGGCTCCTCTGCTCGCAGCGTTATTTGTACATGCCGTAACAGTGTAGTTGCCTGGGTACGCGTAGAGAGCTTTTGGACAAACTTCGAATTGCATGGTCCCTTCGTATTGAGAGTGCACAATTTTGTCATGCCCAATGACATTTTTGTTTCTGTATTTAGACAGATCCTAAAGTAGTCAAGTAAAAGATTATGCAGATGCAACGCGACTGTGTTAGTAGCCATAGGATTAAAAGGAGTCTCGTGCGACGCCCTTGACATTTGGGTAAGTAAGCTAACAGCCTAACATTCCCTTGCCGTTGCTTCAGTAAATTTACAACAAATTTTACGTAGGGTACCCCTACTCAATGGTGTCTTCAGTGGGGATCTAAGGACTAACAGGGCGCATAAGAAGTCTTACACTATAGATGGTGTCCAAATCCGTGCATTCTCACAAGGCAGAAGGTTTATCGAAGCATCCTCTTTACCCAAATTAACAAATGTGTCATTAGGAAGGAGTTGCACACACTAATGGAGGAGTGCTGCCCGGTTCTTTTCTTTTTGGGATATGATCATGAGAGCAGCGTTTGTAGGGTGATGTAATGCGCCAAACCGCCTCAAACAATACCAAATCCGTAAGCCTGACAGCTTCATTCGTCATTAGGATAGTGCTCCAATTTGGTCTTTATGCACGCCTATGCCTTCTCATCTTTATGAAGAAGTAGGGCATAGCATTCGTTTCGGCCTCGGTCGGTGTAGAAGAATGACCAGGCATGCGCGGAGGGAGGCACTTTATAGTTTAAACGAAGCACGCACAAAAGCCATTATTATTTCAATTGCACACTCATCGAAGTTGACAATTCAGCCCTTGCTGCTTAGCGCTACTCCATCGAATCAAGTCCTACTCGCAGCTGTAGAATGTAAGGTATCGCAAATTTGCTAGCAAACATTAATATTCTGAAAGTGTCGAAATTTGGAAGGGAAGGTAGGAAGGAAGGAGGACTGAAAACTTACTTTATCGTCGATGAGATCGAAAACAATTGTCTCAATAATATGACTAAAAACGAAGGTGAAGCGACGGATTAAACGAGGATGTGAAGCTGGCGGACGGAATGTGACGATGGGGCGAGCAGTCTTGGGTGACTTCAGCTCCAACTTTCCGTAGATATCACACGGTGGATCAACTATAATAACCAAAACACTCATCTCTTCAGACAAACAATTTCGTTCATCCAAAGAAGATGGAAATCATTCTCTTTTAAATATGCTACCTCTGCACAGTGCTCCGATTATCGCAAATTGTAAAGAAACTTATGATTTTGAAAGATATTTACGTTCAACCATTGCCTCGGTGGGAACGGAATAAACTTGTACGTCGGACCCCAGAAGAGATTTAAGCAAATCGCTTGGGAGGTCAAACTTGGGAAGAAAGCTCTAACGATTGTTTTCTGATCAGCACAGCGATTGCCAAAGACGCACGTTTCCCACCTTGGCAGATATCCAGTGCCTCGATCTAAGCAAATACACCAGGATGAATTGTGATTCGCGACTAAGCAAAACGTTCCACTAAAAGAAATAAGTAGACTGCTTCTTGAGAGGCTAGAAGTCAATGGAAATGAGAATTTCGTAACCATATTTCGATAAAAGAAATGTACTGTTTCGTTTTAGCCTTCAAGTTAGCCATGGCGATCAACTTCTATCAGATGTAGATACTTGCAAAGCCTACTTATAAATTACAGCACCCGCTACGCATTCACGAAAATAATTTTGCGATGTGATGATAATGCACACATATTTTTACTAGTGACAACAAATGAGACGCAGTTCGGAGGGGCAGAAATCGCCAAAAACAAATGTTCTGCTCACCTACCGAATTCAAATTAAGTAGCATTTGCATACCGTGTAGCTATCAGATAAAGTCGTATTGTAGATAATCAGCAAGCATTCCTCCGTGGTTTTGTGCTTCACCACCACCACGAATGGAACATCACCGACTGTACTAACTTTAAAAACCTCCCGATCCAGTCTAGTAAGGTAGGTTATGGAACGATTATTTCAAAGACAAGGTCAATCTAAACCAAACAAATAAATACCGTTGCTTACAAACACTGAGAAATTATTGCTTACGGCGGTTGATTGATCAAGTTTTCTCGGATCAGAAAAAAAGTGCCAATGTGCCACGCTTGAGATAATTATGGTCGATAACTTCACGCACTAGGATACATCGAGTCCTACTCTATTCAGCGTGATTTTAAAAAGAAGAAACGCATTAAACGGTAAACATTTGATCAAGATTGCATAATGTGCTTGGTAGTAGATCTTGTTAACCTCCAATTTGTGCAGACGTATCATCATAGGTAGGAAAATTCGTTCAAATGGCTTTGGATCGCAAATTCGTACTCGGTAAAATATGATTTAGAGGTTTGTCTCTTACTAGAAAAATCAAAACTTCTACAACGGGTAAGCATTTATCGCCACTTTGATGGAAAACGAATCTATTTAAACAGCGTTTACTGTACTGAGTTATTTGTACATCACAAATTTTGATTACAAAGTGGATTCAAGCACGCTAATTTGAGGTCAACTTTGTGAAGACTTGTAATTTCTCAGCTTGATTGTTTGTAACACAGTAACACTCCTACCCTCACCTGAAAGAGCCAATTATATTTATGCATTCTCACCTTCGAACATTGCGGAACGAAACAGGCACAATAAGCGTTAGGTCTACTAGACAAAACACTACTAAAGCGGCGTATTGATAAGGCTTCGTGATTCACTGTTACCAACTTATTCATCCTATTTGATGGAATGCTGGCAATGGCTTTATAATTTGTAGCATTTACTTCAAATTTTAGTCGCAGCACTACACATGCGCATCTGCTGATAATCCAAGCCATCTGTGCGAATAATGGCACCCCATATTTCGGCCAACACACAATTTAAATCACGAATAATGTAGCACAAGTAAACATGACATCCCGGAAGCCTGCATGCCATGAAGCTAACACAGTCAAACGTGAGGGCATTGTGGTTGACAAACAGATGAGATAGAGGCCAGGAAGGCGTGATTATACCAACAATGCATTGTTCTGCTTGAGAGCGTGGACCCTTCATCGATGAAGATCTAGAAAAAAGCACATTAAGTTCGAAATACATCAATTCACTGAGGCGTGTCACAAGTAAAAAATAACAACCGATTCCAAAGTGCAGTGAGCAGACTCACCGAAAGAGAGGGGTTCAATATGAGATGAGGCTTTTAAGAATGCTGGATTCGCCAATGCTCCACGTGGTATCAACCGGTAGGCACGAATACTATAGAATTTCTTCTTCGAAAATGTTTAAAACGACTCTCAGCATTCACAAAAAATAGTGCTGCAATCTTCTTGCATTTAAGTGCTTAATATTAAATCTTCACATCGGTAAAGCTATGATGCAGGTACGCAGGTTATCCAACCCAACTTCTACATTTCCGGAAAACAATTATATTAAGAAATCAAACATTTATTGCTGCCTTCTGAACTGAAAATTGGTCGTAATAACATGCAGGAGAGAACATTCCTTTCATGGAGAATAGTAGCTGTCAATAAAATGCTGTTATGCTCTCTCAAGCTCAAGGAAAATGCCAACGAGGGAAATACCAGTATGTGATCCATGATACAGTGCAGTCCGTTGGTAGCAAGGAGCTATGCCAACTAGGCTGTTATTGTGATGTTTTGAATGAAGTCCCAAATGAAAGATTTTGGCTTATGCATTTGAGTATTCACGTATAAACTATAGTGTCCTGCCACAACACTAACAAAAAGCTGGATTTCATGAAACGTCACTTTATGTCTTTCTCATTTTTTTTGCTCAGGTCATGCAAAATTCAACATCTTTTGATGCGTTGGGCATTAATTATCTCTTCGAAGAATGAGGACCTGCCATAGGCCTTAGATGGAATTGAAACTCAACTCGTGTTACCATAGCCATTACAGGGATTTGCCACAAAACTCACAATAGGAGTAAGAGTTAAAGCATTAGCTAATTAATAAGTGCGTAGATATGCTATTATTTGACGGTCGCCTGAGCATTAGACATCAAGCGTTCTGACGCAGATTGATCGCATGAACTTCCACATAGCAGTTAGAGGCACGGTTTGATAAACTTAGGATATTACATTTGCTGATGTCAGACATGTGATTACCGATGGAGGTAGATAAAATAGAGAGCAAAAAGACTCGTTTTTCACCATTTTACTGCAGTTATGTCGGAAATCTAATCATCAACCTGAAGAAACGCCTATTGGTTGCGTCAAAATTTGGAAAATATTCTCAAAAACCTTAAAGAGACACAGATGCCAGCGAAACGTCCTCACAAAGATGTTTATTTACAAGTCGCATTTGCAACAATTGTCTAGCATCATCTGCTTTAGAAGTTGCTTAGGGTCCCACAATCCTTAAGAAGAAAGAATAAATCCTTTACCACTAAAGTTGCATCCGATCAAACTATGAATTATGGCATCAGGGTGGTGGTCTACTCGTGCGGGCACTGCAAAGTATTCGTTATCTTTAAGTTTCCTGAAAAATGGGTCTAGCGTTAGAAATGTATACCTAATGGTAATCTAGATGTTTCTATAAATGAAAAAAAACATTTTG
Organism: Taenia hydatigena; assembly: GCA_036345935.2. NCBI lineage: Eukaryota > Metazoa > Platyhelminthes > Cestoda > Cyclophyllidea > Taeniidae > Taenia > Taenia hydatigena. Next base: position 30,833 of record JADWOT020001296.1, on the reverse strand, counting down.
TGTATCACATAATTTTATTCAAGAATAGCATGGTACAGGGGTAGTTTACATGAAGGTAGCACGGCCAATCATGGAGATTAATCGGAGGACAGTTGAGTGTGACCAGAGCGGCTAGCCATTGGACTGCGCGGGAGCCAGATTCTTCTTTTTTGGTATCGCAAAATAAGAGCACATCAAAGCCAAAAGTCAGCGCATCACTTCAATGGTGTCAGAGAGCGTTGTTGCCGATGTGCCAAGTTATCCTTCAGTAGGAGACCTTGGTTTACCGAAACAGCCAACGTTTCGGGCAGACCAGTCACCTGTGTCACACTCTGCTACAGATGCGGGCTCGAAGAGTCGGAATAGCGTCCACAAATGCAAAAGTTACGAGTTACCATGCCATGATTTCGAAGCGATATATTTTTGCAGACCGAATATCTTGGATACTACAGAATATGCTTTCCTTGGTAAGTAAGGAGTAAAAACTAAGTGAATCAGTATGCAACATGATAGGTATGAATCCTGCAGTTGAATGAGCCACAGGTTGAAATAGAAGGTAACCTGACAAACAGGACCTCGGTTCTGATCAACAGAATTGCAAATCTCAATGCAGCAGCTGCTGAATGACTGCTCAATACTTCCGCAGCTAACATGTCTGATGAGGAATCTCCCACACAACGCCCCAGTGGTTGTAATGTTTACAATAATGACACCAGTTGGGGCTGACAATTACGTGCATGAACCCAAAAAATAAAAATTATTCTTCAGTGATTCTGCTGTTTTGCAAATTAGCAAAGGACAAGTGGTGGTGACCTCAATCTATGAAGGGCAGACAATAGAGAACCGCGTTTCTCAAGCCCATTCATTCCGATCGATTTAACTGAGACTGATCATAGAAGAATAGATGCCTGACGGGTGCACTAAAGGTCTAATGCACGCCAATTAAAGCTGTATAGGGCAGAATGGAGCATTGTATGGAATTCATTAAATTAACAACTACAGAGGCATTAGCGATTGGGCGAGTTGAAGTAAGTAAGAGTGCATTGTAATTTTAATAACCCTTGATTTGTACCTGAATAGAGTCTGGGCTTTGCAAAAGAAAAACTCAATAAAGTGCTAGGCTCTATTCATCGCTACTGTTGCGTTCGACCCTAGATTCAACCGGTGTGTGTGTGTCCCCATTGAATTGCTTTATGATCAGAATGACGCTTTCACCTACTAACATTGAATTCTTTCCTACGTTTGTCGTAGGCAATTTTTGCGTGAGATCAACTTTAATTATCGCCTCCTAACTTTGCATAGATCTGCACTCCTGTTCTCTCCCCCTTCAATGGCCCTTGAGAAATCGTCATTTTTTCTGGTATTACAGATTACCATTCGGGAGTAACAGTCAAAAAAAACATTTTAAATGCGCGTAAGTGAACAAACCTGGTAACCGTAACACCTCAGCCGCCCATAGAAGTAGTCGGTCATTCGACCGGTCACCAAGCCTGCAAAAGCACGTGGTGCACTCTTTCCAACGCGAGGTAGCGTGTGAGTTGCAAGCAGCGGGGATGTATGGAGGAGTAAAAGGATGAAGAAGGAAATACAGAAATAGATTTAATGCAAGGGTCCAAAATGTAGGCCATTTGCAATGCTAGACAAGAAAACCAGAGAGTGTTATCATTGGAAGACGAAAACCAGAATGGCGTGATTTGAAATGCAGTGAAAAGGCACGCACCGATGATGATGGAACAGGGGGAAGAAGTGTGCGAGCGGTTTATGCCATGTTGACGTAAATTCAAGTTGTGTTAGTTACGTATTAGCTAACGGCAAAGGAGGCATAAACCTAGAACGGTCCACTGAAGCGTTTGCTACACAGATGCTGCAAAAGTCATAAAAGGCCCTAAGTATTTTGTATCTACTTTCAGTTCAGTAGCCGCAATTTCCAAGTTAGCGGCCCTGCTTACTATAAAAACCACTACCTACGCCTTCCGGAAACCCTTTTGCGAAAAAATAAGTCCCTAATACTACGGCACGATGAATTTAAAATAGTATAGCTGCAGACTCTACCTTGGCATTTATATCAGTGTTTGTGCCAAAATGGCACACAGACGACTGATATGGCGTAAATGTTAATTGTTCTGGATGAAGCGAGCCGCACGCAGTGGCAAAAGTAGTTCCTTACTCTTTTGCAACAATGCGGTATTTAACGGCTTTGGTGTGCCTTTTATGGACCTTCATATTCCGGTCACGCCACACTAACCCCTGTGTTATCTGCTTGTTAGCCCCAATACCCTCCTGTTTGGCCTTATTGACGGGAGAATGGGCTAAATTGCATGCACAAGCGGCAGTGCCGATTCTTTGCATATGAAGTGGCTATTAAATGCAGACCAATTATGGAAGCTTAAAGAAAACCATGTGGATGACTGTTGTGGACTTCTGCTGATTTTGTCTCGGTTTCCATTATGCATAATGACTTGATTGCATAGCCTTAGTTCAATCACAAAATAACAAGGAATTCAGCATGCCAACTTCGTCTAGAAAAAGTCAAAATTTCAATTCTCTATCCTTATATCTTACGTAAAAATCATTTTAGGGCATTAAAAATCGCCGCATTTTCACACTGATTTCTCAAAAAGTTGAAAAATATCCAACTTTACTAGCATTACTGACAGTATGAAAAAGCAACATCGATTTTCATCATGTGACTGCAGTGACCGTGTGGAGAGCGGAGCTTTGGTGGTTGGAACATCGATTTCCATCTTTTGACTGCATTTGACGTAAGGAGAGCGGATATTTCGTCTTTAGAACATCGATTTTCATCATATGACTTCTTTTGAAGCGGCGCCAGCCATGAATTTGTCCGTGGAACATCAATTTATTTATTTGGCTGCATCTGCATTGGCGAGAGCTGATATTTTGCCGTGGCTTTACCAAATTTTAAACTTTTCTGCTGTGGAATTTTCGTTTGCATAGAAATTGTCATCCGTCCTTCGTTTTTTGCTGTCAGTATTTTTGGCTTGGCAGGAGCTGATTATTCTCTTTTTTAGCAATTTTTTGACACTAAATTTGATGTGGAATGTAAATTTTTTTGTTTTTCGCCTTTTATTTTTGCAACTGCATTTTCTTTGCTTTTAGTTTTGAAATTTATTACGCCTACGGTGTTGCTATCATTTTCGGCTCATTAATTTTCATCATCATTTAAATAAATTCGATGAATTTGCTGCTTCTTCTTTCGTAGTCTTCAATGTCCATTTTAGCTGTTATTTTTAACACCTAATGAAACATATTAAAATAATTTCAGTGCTGTTTTGGACCGTTACTTATGCTTTCCTTCAACATGTCTTTCCAAATTATTTCAATTCATGTGTTTATTTCTCAGCAATTTTATTGGCATGTTCTGCGCCCGTGTGATTGAAGCGTTTCCCATCGCACATGCATAACCGATCAGACGGAGGTTATAACCCGATGTTAGCGAGGCAGTTGAAAGGTCAGCAGACCAGCGCAACATTAGGCAAAATGATGCCATCAAAAGGAATTTAATAAGCTGACACTTACCACAGCTTTAATCTCACTTGATTATTTCTTTCAACACACCACTCATCCATATTCCTGTGGAGTGACTCTTTAGGCGCAAAATTGCAATTGATTAGATGCATTCACGCTGTAATTCTCCTCCTCAACTTATACATGAAATTGCCTGCTTGGTCCTAAAGCCTTGATCATCAAAATATAAGGCCGCATTAATCAGTCAGCATTCAGTGAAAAGTTTTGCTTAGGTCATATTACTGACTGTGTGCTGCTTCACTCCGGTCCATATGCCTGATCAAGCAATAATGACAACTTTTTAATAGTACACTTTGATCCAATGCGGCGAAAACCCCAATGTAGTCTTTTGATATCCCGTGTCATATAACGGTTACATCCGTCGACCCTTCATCGATTCGTGACAGTGTTGACAGCAGAAACTCGGACACGCCCTCCCTTTTCACCGTTCAGGATTCATAAGGCGATGCACGTGGTGGTGGGAATGGGAAGAGAGTCCGTCACCTTGATTTGACTTGACACCATTTAATATTCTCTGTGATTTTGCTTTGGCGCACCTGTGTATACTATTGCTGCTATTTTAGGGAGACAGAAGGAAAAGTGTCTCATTATCTAATGGCGTTGAGTATTTTAAAGGCAGGTTTGCGTCTACTCTAGTATCCAAACTCTTTTCTTGAAACTACAGGGATCGTGGCACGAGCTGGCTAATTGCAATTTCGAAGGCTAGTATCAATGAATATTTGCACACTGTATCCACCTCCGCAATTAAAATCACCGAAGAAATAGCCATTTTCTGTGCACTGTGAAGGCAGCAACGTTTGTTAATAGTTCGTTCAGCACAAACAAATGATTTCATTTTTTTCCTTTAGAAATGTCGTCGTAGGACACCGCCATGCTTTTAAGTCCAGTCTAGTAAATACGAAGAATCAATTTGTGCTATGAAATGGCATGCCGACCATGTTTGGAGTAAGTTACAAATAAAAGAATTACAAATGGTAGCCAACCAGTGACTGAGAGGTATCATCGTAGGGATCATATTTTGATTCTCTTTTTAGTAAAACATGCACCGCCCGAATAAGCTACTCTTTTAGTGCCGAAACAAACACAAAATTAATGAAGAAGAAAGAGCACCCCCTGCAAAACCTCAGATTTTGACGGGAAGTTAAATGGGTTAAAGAATTGGCGAGTAAATTCTTGGCCTTTGCGCTTCCTAATAAGCAAAGTTGAGCGAACTACCTTTCATCTAAATCGTGCTAAAGATCATGTTAGGTAGTCTATAACTCAAAATGAGAAGGAAGTAAAGCTGTTCATTTGATCACCAGACTCCAAACATCGGTCAAGGACAGTGCTTTATAATAGAATCATACTTATTTTAAAATACATAACTAACTAGTTCGTGTTTCTAGACACCTATAATTTCATCCCAATGCGTTTTGTATGACCTCTCTTACACCATTCAAGCCACAAAGTTCATACTATCCCTTTCTTTGAACCCATATGTTCCACTCACTCATAGCGTTTATCCAGGACATCAAAAGCAGTCCCTTAATAGTGGGATCATCAAAGCAACCTCAGATCTGCATCCTGATTGTATCCCCAACTTCTGCATAAGGAACGAAATCGCATACACAAATGTTGAAGGCTCCCACGAGAAGAATTTATAAAATTTTCAAATTAAGGCGTAAAATCACCCTGACCATGTCTGGAAAATTAAATCAGGCAGTAATGAAGTTGCGAAGAAGAGTCGGGACATACGACTACGGCGCGGAACTCTGTGAAGCCGATTTTCATTGCTCCAAGTCTCTCCGTAGAAAACACCATCTTTGAATGGTTATTGTTATACAAAGCGCACTCCTGGACGATATTCCTTCCTACTTTAGCTTTGCGATGACCATCTTATTTTTAGTGAAAGATCAATCAAAACAGTACAAAAATTGATTTGATCGCAGTGACTTGATTCACATTCGCTGGTCACCCTCAAGAAGCCCGAGAGAAGTCAGAATTGGTGATAAAATTCAGATGCCCTTGTTTACCAACCAACAATCTGCTTGCATTGATGATGTGATGGATGTCAGTAACAAGTAAATTAGAAGCCCATGTAGCAGCACTCCTACAGCACTAAGGTAATGTAGCGGCATAATCCATGAGATGTCTGTTGTGAGTAAACTATCAAAGAGTACGCTGCTTTCTCTTTGTTAGCGGTTATGCTAGCTATGAAATGTCTCGAGAGCATTTTCAGCTTAATAAGAGCGCCATTTACAACTGTATTCTTCCTGCAACATATTACATGCACCAACAACGGGGCTTATTAAGAGTGCACTGTTCACATGAAACTTCTGCACGTTTATGAAGCACTCTGGTTTTGGCATTTGTTGAGTGGTTCCCACCAGTGCAGCCCCGACTGAAGACTGGGCGCAAACAAAGTACATCTTTTTAGCAGGTAAGGGTTCGCCCAAAGCATACTGCCGTGAATTTAATGACTTAATGAGTGTGGGATAGACTTATCAGTCAAGCTGCCTTCTTAAAACACAATTTAGAAGTTAAGGCGACAGCAAACAAACTGACAACACATGCGTCAGACGTTAATCATGAGCCGATCAACATGGTTAATTTTAAGTCTTCATTGGTATTTCATGTAAAATATGCCCCAAATTTTCCTCTTATTTGCAAGTAAGTGAAAAGTCTTGACCTCCTCTCTCAATGCGGCCACAAAAACGACAACTCCTTTTAGTATGCTATCTCCGCTTCAAAGCTCATAGCATCTTCCACGGCCACATCCTTATTTGCGGCACTGTTTGTTCTGTATTAAGCAGTATTTTTACCTCACTTTCCTTATGTTCTGAGGGAAAACGGGATAGAAATCAGCAAGAAGTGCAAAACGTGTCTAATATTAAGCCTTCGTCTGCTTTGAAAGACACATAGCTGCGTGTGGGTTCATGAAATGTGGAATCGGCAACCCGTTGGATAGCACTGAAACATATGAAAATGAGCATACGCTTATTATTACATTACCATTTGAATGCACTATCCTCCTTACAAGCTAGTAGTTTAAGTGTTACTCCTTTGACTTAACTGTGCCGCTGTCTGGAATGCTCGAAATACCGAGATGACCTAACGCAGTGCACTGTCCCGCGAAACGATGTTTGCCTCAGCGTATCAAACCAGCAGCGCTCAGTTAGTTTTATACAGGGCTTTTACAATTACTGCTTACGTAAGGGTCCTAATCACCAGTGCAATTGCAGTCTCTACACAGTAAGTGCTCTTCCGGTTCCATTTATCGATAGACTAAGCTAGCATAAAACTCGTCAGAAACTTACAGCTCTCATTGAAGCAAAAGGGTTTCAGCATGTTCTAGCCAAACAGCCCGCACCATATGACTGCAAAACAAAGAAAACCAAAGCAGGATGCAAACAGCGATTGTAGGACAAACCTAATCGATTAGCAATACCCACGTAAGTGATTTGAGCGCGTGTGTTCCAGCAACGCCTCCCAAGTCGGATGTTCAGCGTAACACTCCGTGCAGTAGAGGCGTATTTCTGAATCCTCTATTATTTGGTCTACAGTAGGGCACAATGAAGCCTAAATTTATGAGGCATTTTTATGCAATACAAGGCTATTACGAAAAATATGAGCGAAAAGCACATTTAAGCGAGATTTAAGGGAACATGCTTACAAATGTGTGTTCCAATGAAATGACGGAGGAGTGAATCAAAGTTTTCGAACGGTTCATAGCAAAGACAGCACACACTATGATTCGAACCTATTTTCGACGTATAAGACAAAGCATTTGTGTTACAGGTAGTGGATGGGAGAGCATAAGGCATGATTACTAGGTTTTGTAAACATCCCTACCTTTTTGATGGCATAAGAGTAGTCCTGTGGTTCTGCGAAATGCTGGGCAAGTTGGACAATGCGTATACATTTCAACTATAACATGTCAAGCAAGTGTACTTGAGGTGAGCAAATCGTACTGACGGTCACACAAGGGGTTGGGCTAAGTGACCGACATAAACCGGGACTCGCCTTATTTGACCAATTATGATTTTCGCTTGGGTTAAAACAAGAGCAGAGCTACTAACGAAACGCCGAACATCTACACAAAAACATGCGTATCTACGCGCAGAGACATACGTGCATAAATGCGCAGTTAATTATTTGGCTGGGCATGTGTATGGATGTGGAAGTCCATCTCTAAATTAAAAGGCGCTTACGGCGATGGTCGCAAAACATGTGCACTCGGCATAAGGTGGCGGTCTTGAACAAGGCAGAGCATATTGGACATTCGTGAAAGGCCATTTTGGCAACGAGAAAGGCAGGCTACGAGAGATTCTGCTGCAGGGCTTAGAGCAAGTCAAATATTAAGCCGAAGGTACCACCTGGATTTGTCCTCAGGTTTGCGAGTAAGTAAAGCTTAGAGGAGCAATAGTCGCGCATTTGGCCAATGCCGACATATGGTAGAGTTCACCACACCTCACTTCTCTCTTCGTTATTTTGTTGCATGCTTTGAACTTATTCAGTCCTGTGCAGGCAAGAAGTTGCCCGTCAGTGAGGACTTTTTAATGTGCTGAGCATTTAAGACGCCTTTACTTTAGTGTGCTTGAACCGATACCCTGTTACTTTTAACCACTTATGAGAAGACTACGTTTTGCTGATCTCAAAGGCATAGGCATAGCGTGAAAAGAAGTACTAATCTGCCTATTATAGGCCCCTGAGAAATCGTTTTACCGGAAATGAATACATGTCTTACTAAATGCTCTGTATTCGGCATTTCTGCCCCGTAACAGTTAGCAGTAAGAACAGATTTGATGTGCGACACGAAGTTTTTAGGCATTGGAATGATTGCAACTTCTCATTCCTAATGCCATTCAGACAGGAATGATATGATGCTGAGTTAGCAATTCCACCGACTAAGAGAAGCACTAGACTATTACATTAGTCCTCCTACTTCTTGGTCATCAAAAAGACTAAATGTGTTCATCATGACGTGCTTCCTAATGACCAAAACTGGTGTAATCGTGTAACTAAATATAACAGATGGATTGGTAGCTTGTGCAAGGTCTTTTTAACTACGGAGGTAGGTGTCATCATCCGCTGTTTGGAATGCGATACGGGTCCGTAGACCGCTTATTTTAAATAATAATAATCAAGGAAGGTTCTCGATGAGTTGAAGTTTTTTCCCATACCATTCGAATAGGCCTAGCTTGCCCACTTGTTCTACGGCATCTTGAAGGCATGAAGCTTTGCTCGTGATTTTAACCCTGCAGTATGGTGTACTGAAGTCACACTTAGACAGGGAATACCTTCAACTGCAGCCATCGTAGAGGTGAACCAAATAAATAGCCACCAGATTGACTGCAAATAAATATTTATCCTTACCTTTAAATACTCAACCGCATCTAGCTGTTCCTGGCAAATAGCTGACAACGAGAATGGAGAGTCTAAGCCATCCGACCGTGGACTGTTTCTCCGTGGCACTGCCGATGCCGATGATGGTCTTTAACTTAAAAATAGAAATTGGGAGCAGAGAGCAGAAAAATTGCCTTATCTCATCTCCAAAGCCTGCCCTTTTGTCAATTCGACATAAAGGTTGCAATACTGCATTACGTCTATCTGAAGGTCTACTGAACACTGGAGCTGATGATTTAAATTCATTTAATCAACCTCCTGTTCATCAAAATTTTACGAACTTCGGCCACATCTCTATTTGAAGGGTGCAAAATGGCCGGTTTTTTAGCATTAACTTTAGTAAGCTAGGTTAAACAGATGTGCCAGTTGGGACCTACATACCAAATCCCTGCTACTAGTGTTTATAAAAAGATTCAATGGAAGCAAATAAAAAAAACAGTATGAGAGGCGCTTATTGTCATGGGCTAGCTTGTTTTTGAATGCAAACATCCTAAGTGAATAGAAGTGTGCATTATTTAAACGTCAAAAGGAAGACCATAAACATGCCGGTTGAAAGTCAATGACTGCTGTGTACGATTACATCAAACTAAGCCTTAAACAGAATATGCTGCATTTGTCGCTTCAAGTTTTGATATAGCGCGAATCCTACGCAAAGTCTTAAAATCAGCGCATTTGCGCGGATAGATCAACACCTTTTTTGCCACTTCTCAATGAAACCGATATTCAATGTCTGTGAAATAATAAAAAATCCCCGTCCGTTTTGAAGAAAAGAATTTTAAGTAAAAGCGGTTTCATCCACGTCGATCAGAAGTTACTTGACTGTTTAAATCGCCATGTCAAAAGAATTGGGATCCTGGCTGTGGCGCCAGTAATGTTATTATTCACTAGAAGCAAATGAAGGCCAGCATGATTCAAAGGAAATGCTTTGGTAATATTTCCACTTCTAATGACATTTGTCAGTGTGCAATGTCAAACCATAATGAAAAAAACTTCTCAACGGGCACCCCCTTCATGCCTTCATTTTTGACTTGATTTATTAATGTTGCCCCTTTTCATTTATGTTGGTCCAAGCCTACCAGAAAGTCAAAAGACGACTTTTCATATCGTTCTCCAGCAGTAGTTGCTAAGCCGATTGCATTAAAAAGAAAAAATGCAAAGACGATCTTTTTATCTGGCATGAATTTCGCTGGAAAATTTGGCCATTTTGCTGAATTGTTTTATCACCCTGCTTCTTGTGTACTTCTCCAATAACTGTATAACTTAATGTCGGAATAGCAAAAAAGTTTTTGCTACTTAAGCGGAGAGTTATTGCAGCTGCTGCAACAGGATAGCGCTCATTGATCCCCGCTCCATGGCAAATGCAATGAATCGAGATCATGTAAGTGTGAATAAGACTGAGTGAATTTCTGACTTCAAATGAACCCACTGAGTGAGCTTCGCTAATGACCGGTTGGTAAATAGGTTGCTGAAATGATCATAGGCTGCAAACCGTTTGCTTTAGTGCTGATTGCCTAGTGGGTCAGATCTGCTTATCCCTCCCGAAAACTCAATGCTTTGCCTCACTACGACGGAACAGCTATTAGTGGAGACTTTTACTGCATACCTAATAGCCGGATATGAAAAGATCAGCCACTGAGACTGCCCACTCCTTAGAGCACAGTCTAAAAAAAAGGGAGCTTATATATTAAACGGAAAGTAATTGTTACGGTCTTCATGTTTTAGTATAAAGGGCTAAGTCCCTTTTAGGCACAATCAAAAAATATTCCTTAAAGCACTTTGCTTTTAACTTAAGGCAAGACAAGCTATCTACGTGACCCGTATGCTATGTAAAGCGCGGTTGAATAAATCTAAGCCTTTTAAGTACATTAATTTAGGTCTTAAAATGCATTTGTCGGTAAAAATTGGTGCCTAGCGCCAAGCCACCTCGAAATTCGGAAGCTATTCTACAGCTTTCGAGTCAAATTATAGGTCTTAAATGGGGTCTTGTGCTTGCAAAATACGTAGTTATTATCAGACGCCCATGTGCCACCTCTCCAACATGCATAATAATCTTTTAGTCTACAGAATTAGTAAAGAGACGAGAGGGTCATTTTCTCTAACAGAACCCATGTCGATTTATTTTTCTTCCTAAAATGACATCAGTTTACGTAACCGTCAAATTCTGCTTTTGATTTGAGCAGCCGCATCAAAATTTGCTAAAAGGAGAGAATCATCATTGCATCAGTAAGGACAATGTTGGCTGGTTTAGATGAAAGCTAATGCTCCTCGTGGTTTTGATGGTTAAGTTGCAAATCGCATTCACACTTATCTGGGACGTCAGGCCTTTCTTGCTAATGCCACGGTACCCCACGTTTCCAAACTCTAGCTTCTTATATTTTGACAGAATGATGTTTAGACAAAAATCCCATTATTTTAGAGCATTAAGGGTGTAGCATGGCGAAAAGAGTTGCCTGATTTTTACCCTTCCTATCTAACATCACCCATTTTTGTCGGCGAATTATGCCTTTTGTTAAGGCACAAATCTTTCCATACAGCGCATTTCGCCTTCAGAGGAATGATCTGACTGCAACAATATCCTCTGTTGCAGAGAAAAAAAACTTGCGATCGAATTATATTCTGCGAAGAGACCGCCTTCTTATGCCCAATTCCAGTAATCTATGAAAGACTGAAGTCAGCCCTATCTAATTTGATCGTAGACAGGTTGAATTGGAAAGATAAATGGCATTACAGTGAGTAATGGAAAGTGGACGGTGCTACGCAATTGACCTATGCGTTGGCATCAGTCGCCCGGGCCTATTTATGCCTCCTTAATAACAAATTTTGACAATCCCGTCATCACGGTGCGTTTGCGAACGCTTTCTAACGTATGATAATATTGTACAACACGAGGTAGAGGTTAAGAATAATTCTAAATGATTGTGTAACCATGCCTACCTTCCTGCCAAAAAAGGGCATTTACGCCTTTAAGTGGCAAGTTTTGTGAAAATCCTCGTTGGTCTTTTATTTGTGGCTAATAATCCCAATTAAAGCCTTATGACTGCTATGGACGTTGGTGGGATGCGAGTTAAAGCCTGGTAATATCAGTAAAATATGTTTATGGTGATTAAGTTGGAATGTTATGGCACGCTTTTTTACACAAGCCTGCCATTGTATTTTTATTTGAACGCCTTTTTCTAAAATGTTACGTCAACGTTGCCATGCTCTATGCGGTGACTGTGATATCTCATGCATCTCTTTAGATAACCATGGCAAACGAAAACATGAGCAGAATTTAGTCAGCAGAATCAAGTCTTTGGTTTTGCTTTCGCAATCAAAACGCTTTTGCCATACGATCGTCTTAGATGCGACCGTATGATGGCGATCCCTCGTGTGGGTGTGCGTATGCTGATCGTATGCAGGAAGTGAGTCTCCATCACGAAATGTAAATCAGACTCCCGTTTTTTCAGTGTAGAGTCACGAAAATGAAAGCTCTTAATTTCAACATAAAGTGACATTTTGTGTGCAGGCAATGTGTGTTAATTATTCAGGGCCATTATTTGCATCAGATTCAAAGGCCGATTCATTGCAGCACAACCAGGTGTCCGTTTCACTTGCCGCAATTGTAGCAGCTTTCGTTCATGCAGTCGGATAAGTCAGACATACACGAGATATCACTTGAATAAACCAAAGCCCCATGTCACGAGCACGGTAAACTTGCATTCCTCCAGGATTGGGAGTGCATATTAGCAGCAGCACTGTCCTGAATCGCATGCGAAGTAGAAATTTAATGACACAGCTGAATATCAGACGCCCTTGCAAACTATTGGTATGGGCGGGTTTTGCAGGTAAGTCCTCGTCGCCATGCAGTCACGAATTTTCCTATAAAATCTGCGTCGCGGGGCAATTGCATTCAGCATGTAGTGTTAACGTGAATTCGGCACACATTGGAGTATCGTATCGTTGAGGAAACAACAAAATATACTGAAACATACCAAGTCCGTTGAATTTCATTTGTAAAGGCAAATATCCCGCGGCCCTGCAAGGTGAAAAGTTGACGCAGTATGAAGCAGATGGCCATACAAGTTCTATTTAAGATTCCTTGCATGCAAGTTCTTGTCACCACGCAATATAGATTATTCATTAAGTCTCTTTCTCTAAGGAACACTGCAGTTTACTTACTGAATATTTGCGAAATGTAGTAGCAAACAAGCAATGAAGTAGACTGAAATATGTCAAGTTTGCTCAATATTTGTCCTTTTTCTTGCTCTCTGAGGCAAGAATTATGACACCATGCACATGTTCCACCTAAGAGTACGTGAAGAGCCCAGAACCTCGATAAAACAATTTGGAGTGTCCCTTATTATTAACTCTGTGTTCATACTACCACTGCAAGTTGCTATGCGAGACAAGTGTTTGTTTGCTGCGACATGTTTATGTGCATAATTACTAATTACGGAAGGAAGGATGTGGGATATGCTACTCAAGAATGCAATAAAAAATCTCAAATGGAGACCAAATTATGCATAAAGGCAAAAAAGCGTATGTCGTGGTTATGCATGCAAACCTTGCCCCATTTACCTTCAAATATTTGTCACAATCTACCTGAATTCATAAGTAATAAGGTGGAAAAATGAGGGGAGCAGTGTGGGGTTAAGCATAATTCAGGCACATAAGACAAGTTAATCGAAAGAACCCCTTAATATTCTAAAATTAACACTTCTCATGGAACCGACTCGTAACCAGGTAGCGAAATTTGATGATGTGGGGAACTCTGGCTTCCTTTGTAGAGTGATTGCTAACATTGCCCTTCCCATTGCTCCCTGTTACGTAGACTCTCGTCACATTGGCCAATTTTAAACTCATTTTAAGTTTTAAATGCAGCCAACATGCAAGTAAAAGCGCAATTTTGATAGCACGATTTTGCACAATATTGATTCAAACGTGTTGCCTTATCGACATTGGCTCTCCCATTCATTGCATTTGCCGATTTATAAGCAACGTGTGCTACTAGCTAACAACCATTGTAAGAGTTTAAGTCCCATCTTTTCATTTAATCGGACAGAAGTAACATCATTTAAATTGCCAGCCACCAAATCCAGTAACACAGGACATCTATGCGCAGGAATGCAAACAGTATTGTAGCCGAAACAGCCTATCCACCAATAGAACTTGGACCTCGCTGTTCTTTCTGCTCGTTCGTTGTAGTAGTTGTGAATAAGGTGAATTAACTAGTCAAGTCAAAGGCTGTTTGACAGCCAAAGAAATAGGAGGGATCATGAAAAAGGAGGCGATAAACGTCGCAGGAAGACGATTACAATATGATACGTGCGTCGCAGTTCAACAAAAAGGTAATACTAATAATAATAGTTAGCAATAATAATAACAATTAACACTTAAAAGCTAACAACATGCCCACGTCTATGAGCTCAGCTTTGCAGATGTTACAAGGCTATCCAGTAGTAGTGAAGAAGTAGTTTGCGAAAAACTGATGGTTCCATCGAGCATTTTTATATATTATAGAGCGAAATAAGAAAGAGTCCTTGTAGTTAACGTCGAACTTTATAATAGTCTTCGTCTTTGCTCATTTGTTTTACATACTTTCCTCACCTTTCGAGGAAAAGGTAAAAACACCTATTTCCAAAATTGAGAGGGGCGTGAGGCATACCATTTAAAGGAGTGAAGGGAGCTCTGCAACACATCGGACAGCAACAACGCATTGTAAGTAATCAAGTGATGGTCTCAAGACCGTCTATTTTTCGTATTTTCAGATACAAAGTAAACTTAGGCCACTACTACCAAGTAGCAGTGTTGAATTGGCCTATAGTATCGCATAATCCAATGCGCCTTGGCTTTGGCAATTGTTCCTCAGCGATTCCTCTTCTTCTGCCGGTGACGTGAATGATTTTGAAAATGAAACGCTGATCAAGTAGGGACATTTATTAAGACTCAAAACTCCTAGGGGAAAAGAGTAGGATCAAACTTAAGTTAAATGTGTTAACGAGTTGATACTCTTTGAGGCGCAACCAGATTGCACTTAGTTTCGTGCAGTCACAAAATGATTGCCTTAATACTCTGCTTACTAATCAGCCCACCACATTTCCAGTTGATTAGGAGGCAAGCTACTTGCATTATTCCCTGCGTTACCTAAACATAATTCTGCAAAACAGTCTCTAACTAGAGCTATTCGTCGGGCCGTAAATAGGGAATGTACTTCGCGAAACATGATACGCCAGGATGTGATCGATTTAGTATCAGATCAAAATTACGGTCTTAAACAATTGGCAGTTCACAAGTTTTGCTGCTACAATAACGGTCGTTCTGAGTTTATGTGGCCAGGCTTCAACAAGTTTTGAAGCAGTCTTACAATAATTCATAGATTCTGACGACCTCATGCGCAAGCAAAGTTGAGCTAAAGAGAAGTTTGAGTCTTTGCCGGATCGAAAATGATAATACCTAAGATGCTGCTCTTACGTCAGATGACTATGCCATCTGTTGCATGTATGATAAAGACTGGGCTGAATAACAAGTAAAGAAAGGAAAGTTACCGGTCATACTCTTCAGCTTAAGGAGAAAGCACCTAAAACAGAAAATGCGAGTCTGGCTGCCTTCCATGTGTTTCTGCGCGAATTTTGATTGCTTAACTTAAAATGAGCGACAGCTGACATCTGAAATAGAAGTACCTAGGAGAACGTGTAGGTCGAAAGCTATGAATGAAAGTGCTTCTATCTCGAAATCGTTTGTTTGCTTTTAACCATGCCGTTTACAGTTTAAACTGTGATTCACAAGGCGTTGGGTGGGCATATTTCCGAGATAATTAATCCAGTTCTTCCTATCAGTAGTTAGGGAGACAAACACGCTGCTGACACTTTGACAACCTGAACCAGCATTGACATGCCGGTCGGTAAGGTTGAAGCAGTAGAGAATAGAAAAATGAAAAAAAAATCAGCAGAAGTATATAAGCGATCCGCTAACACGTCATAAGTAAAAGCGGCTACAATGTTGAGATGCATTAATGGTAATGATTAGGCTTGTAAATCGAAGAAAACTGAATCCACTGCAAAACTGTCTGTGTTATGTTCTCTCATCTGGGCACGCTTATGTGTTCGCCCATGGTTCACGCTTCTTTTACCCACCACGTTTCAGTAATAATGCAGATGGGATTTAGAATGTGTCGCATTAGTGTTGCTCACTGTTTCATCAACCAAGAGATGCTTTCTACCTAACAACCTCTCCTTTAGAATCGTTCAAACTCAAGATCGAGTGCAGAGCTGCCGATTGTAAATGCTGCAAAACACCGTTTTATGTCCCGTAGGTAGGCGTTTCACACTAAGAATGTGTTTGTTATCTCTCTGACTGTGATAATATCGGTGAACCCATAACGTGTCTGCCACGTTGATGGCAGTGTGAGTGACTCTTACTGAC
The DNA here is from genome assembly GCA_036345935.2 of Taenia hydatigena. Classification (NCBI taxonomy): domain Eukaryota; kingdom Metazoa; phylum Platyhelminthes; class Cestoda; order Cyclophyllidea; family Taeniidae; genus Taenia; species Taenia hydatigena. The sequence continues at coordinate 14,519 of JADWOT020001296.1, read as the reverse complement.
CGGCTTTCTGGCATTTGACTATACTGTGATGCTTTGCAAAGTTATTCAAGCATGTGAGCCAACTAACTGATACTAATAAGTCTCCACTGACTGAAGGACTGCTTTACAATTTCTCAGTTCTTCAAACTGGCATGTGCATGCACTGACACAAAGCTGGTTGGTTCCACCTCGAACAGCAGAATGAAAACTATCAACCAACCCTCAGAATTGGACTACCAATAATTCTCCTCATAGCGTTTTGCATATTAATGGCGAGACAGAAGACTTACTTCAGCGTGTTTTACCGACCGAACCCAGTCATCTTGTTAAAAACCTGTGTATTGTTGTTCAACAGGATGGTATTGCATGTGACAGCAAAGTCTGTTTCGCGGTTCGGGCAAAATATGTTGCGTGAATGCGCGGTGTAGGTGGAATTCGCTGAGCTGTGGTCCACTGAAATGAGGCAGACTTGGGCTACTTAATACTTTGGTGATAAAACTAGAGGCCGATACACTTGTTGTGGTTCAACGTCATTTATTCCACGCAAGTAATTAATGGAACTCTGAGTGCAGGTGCATCACGTTGTGGTTCAGCAGAGGCATGGCAATATTTGCAGAACAGAAAAGATTCCAGCAAGCCACAAAAATTGGGTCTGCAAAGCCACTGACCATAATCATTATGCCCAAAATGAGTGAGTACATAGCTGAATGTATGAGGAAGTAGGTGCTTTTCATGTTTAAGTGACCGTTCTCACTCCCCAAATTAAGCGCAGTCCAACTACAAATTAGTGGTGCTGACTCTTGTAGCATCAAACTTCCCTGCCTTTAGTAAAGGAATGTAAAAGGCACATGCTTACCTGGCAATACAACGTGCTTTTTGACTTGCTTCTTTCAGCAGATTTTCTTTGGATAATGCCAAATCGCTACTTAATTTAACGGTGTCTGATTCCTTACATGTTGCTTGTTGACTGTGTAGACGACGTTACTTCTCACGGTCGTAACGTGCAAGCAGGTATACATGAAGTTGGACGTGATTGCGATGAGTAATTCTAGCTCATTGACCTACCCTATTGAATTCGATTTTAAGTGTTTAACAAGCATTAGGCGTCGCTGCGTTTGATCGCGCGAATTCTGCTTACTCAAGTGTCGAAATTTCCAGCTTAGCCAACCACATAATTGCAGTATCCTTAATATTGGACTAGCATTATAGGTAATTCACCAGAAGCATGTCACCTTACAACAAAGAGTGAAACCAAGACTTATACGTGCATTCCATTCGCGGGATCAGCAACTGTGAATAACACCACCAGCCGACAGGACGCTTTTCATTACGGATTGGCAAGTAAGGTTGACACATTCATGGCACTGCAAGCAATTACCTTTCCGCCCTCCACAATCCCGACCAGTTCGCAGACTCAAGTCGCTTCTTGTTTCGTCTCTACTAGTTATGCACATTGTTTTTAAGATATTGGCATCAACATAGGTCAATTTGGTAACTTAATCACGTCGCCTTGGTACCCTAGTCAAGGAAAGGTATTCATACAGTACCTTGCCATTCGACGTATTGGATATGGCAGCATTATGTGCAATACAATCCCAGGAAGCGCGCCTTTGGGTGTGTAATCGCCGAGGCACGTTCCATTGAATAAGATGGAATGACAAAACTAATTCAAAAAGCCCACTTCACAAACCAATAAATTAAACGACAACGTCCCTTCTTTGCTGTAAAGTCGTTGGTACGCCAACAGGTTTTGCACTCTTGCATCATAAATCTTGCTGCCAAATTCGATATTGTGTGATTCAATTAGCACTCCATGCATGAGACTGAAAACCGCAGTGAAGGCGAACGCTTGCGGTGTTACGTCTTCAATGGAACTGCAGGCGTCACGAGGTGGATTCTTTCCTCGTCTCTTTTCTCAGCAGTGAGTGCAGCTGAGGTCTTGGTGACTCTGTTGCCTGCTGGAAGGTATAGTAAGTTTCCACCCTCTTCTTACCAGCGTTGCATGCATTTGATGCGCTGATTAGTGCAGAGGGGTCTACTGTCCCCTCTTAAACATGATTTTCTTATTAATTTTCTATAATTAGCTGATATTAAGTGCTATAAGCATATTAAGTGGACTTGGAGCAGTGTAGTACGTAGTAGCATTCTTGATGGATAATTGCATTTATAATATGCAAACAAGTTTATGGTGAAAACAATGGAACATATAAGCTGTTACAATGCCGTTGAAAAGAGTTTAAGTAAAGTCGTGCTTAGAGAGTTCATTAGTTTTCTGTAACGTGCTATATGAGTCGGTCATTTTGTGATATTTATCGATGGGTGTTGCTTGCATTGTACAGGAGCTAGCTGGTGAATGCGTAGGGCCGTGGTGTCCCTTTTACACCTTCGTGGCCTATTGTTTGTCTGTAGAGCATCATCACTGTGGTCTCTGTTGCGACTTTCTTATATCCTCTTATGCAGCTCTGTTTGATTCTAGTAATGTTGCCATTCGAATTAGGTGATTACTAAATACCAATTATTAATAGGGTACTAGTAACCATCACAAATAAGTTGGTAGGTTGAGTTGACACGCCTTCACAGGAACTGACTGTTTACATGGTCGGGCCTAAGTTTGTACTCCACAGCGAAGATGGCCAGAAGACTTATCAACTGCCCGTTAGAAAACATTATATTCATGTGCAATGGTAGTCCATATCCATGTTTGGCATCGTGGCATCTCTGTCCTTATAAAATCTGCTTGACATTTCTTCAATTTCGAAACGCAGAACTGCTGAGCCAGTCACCTCCTGCCTTTGTTATGATGAGCTCTCTGTAAAAGTTGTAACGGAACGGAAGTATTCTGCATGGGAGCACCTCCTGGTAGTAGGGCAGCAGCCTGTGTTATCGCAGCACTGACGCGACTCTCCTTTTAAATCCGTTTCGCATTGATCTTTATTCGGTTGGAGACAATCGAAACGTACTAGCCGATTGTTGTGCCCTTTGAAATGCTACCGAGGTTCGTGGTGGCTGAGCTGTGTCGCTTCTCTAATTTGAAGAGTTGGTGCCATTTGGTCCACCGTGAAATTCACAACTTGTGTATTTTGACAGCATGTTTTGTTGAAGATGCGGACAAGGAATCTTTTCAACCTCGTAAGAATTCTTCTGCCAATTCCATGTAGCTCCGTTCATTTTAATCTGAAATAAGTGAGGAAGTAGAGGAGCCACAGGAAGAAAAGGCGATTAAATGTAGTAGAGTTTGCGGGTGTGTGGGTGAGTAGGTAGGTGTGTGGGTGATAAGGTGTTGTCGGAAAGTGGAGTTAAAGTTAATAAAGCACCCAACTAGCCATACAACAAAGAACCGAAGGAGACCTTACTTCACCTAGGACCGAACTGTTGACCTGGTAGACTAGAATGGCAAGTTGGGGAGAGAGGGTGAAATAAACGTCTTTGCATCCACATAAATACAGCTAGACACATACACACGCACACAGGCGTTCCTACCTCTTTTGGTGGGACACCGATTGAGGCTACTTTCTTAAAGGACGAAAACAAGGTAGGTGGTGACACACACAAGCTGGGACCTACAAACAGGCAGGCAAGTAGTCTGGCTCAGAGACATGGTGGGAAAGGAGCAGGTGGTCCGTCGGGGCGGGAAGCGCATTTCCAAATTAGAGTGCTGTTAAGTTTGACTTCAACGATAACGTATAAGGTGCCTCTTAGGACGAGGAATACACGACAGATGTGGTAGCCCTGACTGTCTTCTCCTTTTCTACTTTACTCAAGCCTGTCATAATCCAGCTGAGGTGCCTGATCTGCTCATTTCTGTCCACGTACAATCTTGTAAATTCTGGTCCTGCATACCGTGCTGGAGTGCTCCTGCAGTAGAATACACATAATGAACAAGTTATTATTATTACCTCAACATGTATCTCGCTGGTGCTACCTACTGAGTGGATGTAGGGGCATGGAAGTGATATTCAAAGTAAGCGTAGTGCGGGGAAGGAGTTGATTGGAGAAGTCGGCGTGTTATTCCTAAGGATTACTAGTCCAGTAACGACGCCACGTTTTTGACGCCTGCTTCTACTTTTCTGCCTGGCAGAATTGCTTCTTTGCATTGCTAATTCACATAAATGCACATCTGGAAGAGACAGGGGAATAATTGAGAGAAAGGGAAAGAGATGAGAAGCCGAGGGCATGAAACAAGACAGGGTGGGAAAGGCGAATTGGAGATTAAGCATGTCTGCCTTAAGCTGACTACCCAGTGCCGTGGTGCAGCATTCTGCATTTCTTTCCTTCTTTATCCCATCTACACCAGAAATGGTTCACATACCCACTCATCTAGCCATCTAACTGAGTAACACTTGACGCAATTTACCTATTGACAGGAGTCGTAACTTTTTTGGTAGAATACTCAAATATGCTAAATATAGATTCCCTATTCATGTAATTTACAATGAGTACTAAATTTAATAATATTGAAATGACTTACGCAAATGAAGTAATGAGGAAAAAGATGGAAAGAAGGCAACACGGGAAGAAGGGAGGAGGGAAGCTATTTGCATAACTTACCCCGATTTCTACTGTTGACATTCGCTTTGACCTTTTGACTTCTCCGGAACGGCGGGATGGGCGGTTAAGAGTGATGTGTAGATGGAGAGAGGCGCCAGAAGCAATAAAATGACAGAATATATAGTAGGAAGGAAAACAAAGCAGGGGGTGGGTATTGATGGCAAACTAAATTAGAGGGGTGAATCTCCGAGGGAAGATAAGCAGCAGGATGCAAAACAATACGTAGTCATTCATATCCGACTCTGTTGTGCGATGAACCATTTCGAAACCACACGTGCAAATCGATTAGTGGCGCGTGCCGTCGCCGTCCGATGTTGAACTTAGGCGTCACCCCTTGTGGATGCTTCCGTGGGAGCAGACATCACTTCCCTACATGTCTTCTGTGCTTATGCCGATCTCTCTGCATCACGGCGCATGCATTGTCGGCGGAGGAGGATAAGACTGACCACCAATACCAATGTGCTTTAAATTAAATGCGCTGCCATGTCTAGACTGCTTTGCGTCAGCACTTTATCTCTGTTGTTTTTTTGGGAAAAAAGCCATTGGCGACTAACCCGGAAGAATAGTTGTGTGAGAGGCGAAGGTGAGACGTCCACAGAAGAGAAGTAGAGGAGAGGATGGAGAAGGGTCATAACCGGATGTTTCTGCACAGTGCTGTAGCACTGCGTTCCTTGTTCCTTGTCCTTTTCCTTCCACATTCTCCTGAATACTTTTGTTTACACTTTTCTCCAGCCATGTACTCAAGTGAAGTATGTAGAGATGTAAATTTCTTAAAATCAATGCACTTGAAGACGTTCTTCACGGTTTACCTTGACAAGTAAAATGCACTAGTTACGGCAATACTAGAACGACGACGAACGTAAATGAATTGAGTGAGGAGAAGTCTAAGACGAAGCGGGAGAGGAGAAGGTGGTGACATAAATTACTCTTAATTTCTAGAATTCCTATCTGCACTGGCCCTTTGACTTTTTTAAACTGCGCAACGGAAGGTTGGGAAGTCACGGAGAGATTGGAATGGAGGCGGTGCAAGTGAAGTATGAGAAGTGGAACGTAGGTGAGTATATAACGAGGCGGGACTGAGGTAGTAAGGAGGAACTAAAATAGTGGAAACGACGATAACGTGGGAGGCAAGATGAATGGTAGAAGGTGGTGGAATGCGTATGCAAGTATGTGTGGTGGTTATTTGTGTGATTAACCTCTTCTGGTTGGGTCGGTGACAGGTGCTTCGAGATGGCTTCTTGTTAGCAGGCGTTGTCTTTGTGCTTCACAGTGACGTGAGGGAGACGGAAGGAAAGAAGAAAATCTACTAGCACTGATGTGCTTTGATTGAAGTGTGCTACCTTGCCTCGGTAAAGTACGCTAGTGTAAGTGCAGCATGAACGTTATTTAAAAAGAAGTCCCCGAGGGCAGCGTTGCATTGATCGACGCAAGCGGGAACTAGCCTGACTAGCCCATTACTTTGCCACCAGAAAAGCGCTCTCCAGCGGATGTGAGCATGAATTGTTGAGTTTTAATTTGACGCGATCGCTGTGAGGTGAGACCCTTTGAAACTGCTGCATGCGATGCAGGTTTGACGGAAGTTCTGCAAGTCACTGGCAAGGAAGGGCCACAAGCATTGTTTGCTCGAGGTCTCCACCGTCTTTTTGCTCTCATGCTTCATTTGCCTAAGCGACTTTCTAGGAACGGTTTGCAATAATGAACCTGCGACTACTATAGGCTTGGTAGACATGGCGACTTTTGACTACTATGGGACTCATCCTCTAGGGCGAGTTACAACCATTTCAGCTACATTCCCCATGCTGCCTTGCTAGTCAGACTCATCTCTTCAGCTGTAGACCGAGTGAGATTTTGGCGAAAACTCATCGTAAATCAGGGCTGTGTCAGGATCGGTACTTTGCGTATTTCTATAGCAATGTAAATTGGACCTGCTCAAAAGAAGCCTACTCACTATATCACCATTCATTGTAGCTTTGAGTGTTTTGCAGTACAGTGCCTTCGCATTGCCCTGCAAATTTCCTTTTCTGTGCTAAACTGTGAGGTTTTGTTGCTGTAGTTCCTCGTACCATCGCGCAACTGAACGGTCCTTCTACTCCTCTGTTTCTAAGCAAGTCAGCGCTTGAAAATCTGAACTGTCTCGCTATCAGGTAGCATGAAGTGCCTAACCGTTGTAGAGGTGGCGAACAATTCACGATCTGTTGCACTTTTCGGTCTCATACTGCTGCAAAGTCTGATACTGGCGTGGGTGGTGATATGTTCTCTTTATTTTTTTCTACCCTGGGAAAGTGCACCATTCACGGCTAGCTGGTCTCAAAGTTTGGTATGGCTTGGAACGCTGCAGAGCAGTTTTTATTTTAGTTCTTCTGGCGCTTTGTGATGCTCGATCTCCCACTTAAAATATTTTGCCAGCTTTCCGGTCACTTTATGCAGGGGCTAGCGATCTTAGCCTTTAACGAAGCGCCTGTAGGGGATCGCCAAGTTAGTGAAGCTGCGAATCTCTATCCCGTTGGTTAGCGTTGGTTAAGCGTTTACTTGTTTTGTACAATCTTTATGAACTGCCATCTCGTCTGACAGGATTCCACGTTCCAGGAAGATCACGCGGCGCTAAAAATAGCGTTGGTTCTTCGGATTCGAGTACTCGTCTTCTCTCAAAGTAACCGAATAGAGACTCGAGACCGATAAATTGATCACCTGCTCTTACTCTCCGCGTTAAGTTTTGTCAAGGAGAACTGATCATGGGGGAGACTGCATATTCCCTTAACCGCAGCATAACTTTCTTATTCCTCGTCCTTTCTCTACGCATTGGTATTTCATACTTGACCTGCGCTCAGTACGGATCATAGCAGTTAAAGCGTTAAAGAGCAGACATTTTTTTGGATTCTTACCATTCTATTTCTCTTCATTATTTACATTTTGTGACTTATCGACTAAGTGTTGCCGCCTTTGTGGGATTTGTATTTTTGTTCTTTATAAAGCACCATCGATAACTGTCGATAGTAACGCAATCAACACATTGTGAATGCGAGCATTGATGAGAGTAATCTGTTAGACTTATTTTTTTGTCAAAAGCAGTCTTTAAATGCATTTTGACCCTTTTTTCATGTCACCGATTAGTGTTTAGAATAGATGAGCTCGTTTGGGGCGAGATCAGCAGTGAGCTCAAAGTCTTCTCAGTGGCCCCTAATCGCGAACCCGTCACACACACTGAGCTCGTGAAGCTCAAGACCGTCACTACTGCGTGCATAGCCGATGCCTTGACTGCGAGGAACATGCTCCTCTCCAAGGCCTTGATGCTTAGGAGATTTTGTAGCCGAAGAGTGGATGGAGGGAGGGAAACTGCGGCGGATGCTGTGTGAATGCGCTAACGGTCACAATCAACACCACATCGTGCATAGCATTCATCTACACCTGCGGTGTAGGCAGGTAGTGCTGGGTAGTTTATGGAGATTTTGCGTCAAACAGCAAACCAGTGCTTGGCTGTGTGTGCTGCAGTTGTGCGGTTGCCTGTAATGGGGATGAGAACCCATCAGCATGCTTCTGACCTACCCTTGTTCATTTAATGCGCTCAAGTAGCCGCTTTGTGCGGCAGATCGGCATTTCGACATTCGCAGCGGTCGTGGGGAGAGGTAGTAGTGAGCAGGAAAACGAACGATTGATCGCGTGAGATGGTGGGTAATTTGCCGTGCAGGTGGATAGTTATTGACAGGCGGAGAGGATGGCGCGTATGAGATCGGTGGTGACAAGCAAACATTGTTCTTGCACTCAGACATTGAGTTCTCCGTTGTCAACCTCTCTAGGGAATTAAACACTAAGTTTTGGATGTTTTGGGAAGCAGCTCTTTTCCAGCTAGCTGGCTAAATAGTTGCCTGACGCCTTCAGGTAGGAGTTGATCCGTGTCATCCAAAACAGCTTCTTACCAGCATGCCTTCTAAAATGACAGTTAGAAATGGTTGGAAATGGTCTATCCTTTCCACTGGGGAAGGGTGGGGGAGCAATCGTGGTGGTGGGCTGGGTAAACGTACTACTCTGCACATTTGGGTAGTACAGACCAGCATTGAGGAAATTAGGAAAGCAAAGAGAGAGTAGTGATTGCAGTTACAGAACGCAAAGACCCTAAGTCATCGAACAAGCAATTCGATAGATTTGTCAATTGCCCCTACTCTGTGCCATCCGGACCTTTGATTCCTTTAGTAGTCGAACCCTTTGCAGTGAGCCTTGCGGCCATATGGCATCTTAACAGCACCGCCTTCTCTCGTTTATCCATATAAACTCACAAACTACCACCTCTTTGCTACATTGTCACCGCAGCATTTTAGATACTCGCCTTGAAGCCACACCCACACAAAGACAATGAACACAACATGCATGCCAATAAGAGCCCATCGAAATGAAACTCTTAAAAAATCTGACGGATAAATATTTCACACAAAGGAAAAAATCAAAATGAACCAACGTTTTGCCAAGCAGAACCTCGTTTACTCCTTTTAATGAGAACACCTAGTTGAAGGGCTTGAACACTAACACCTGAAAGCCGCAATAAGGTGAGCAGCAGTACTGATTGCAGGCAGGGTCCACCTCATTCCTTATGGCTGATGCGAAGAAAAAATGTACTTTATTTGCACCAGCTCAACGGTGCCTTACATGCAAATCTGCGTCCACATCACAAACTCGATGACATCAAAAGTAACGGGACGGCACCTGCAATCGCGACCACACACTTTGGGATAGCGGAGACTTCAACATTGGCTATCTACGAATTAGCCGAAATTCAGTCAAATAACGATCTTACAAGGGCACTTTTAAATAAACAACCAGTCTCCGACTTGGCTATCGAAAATTGCTGGCGCATCACTTACCGTTATCTACATCGCATCTATGTGGCAGCCCAATATCCTGCCTCAGCTCAGCAATACACTCCCTACTGACTCACAGACAGCAAGTACAAGCATATCAGCTCACTTTCAAACAACTTTGGGGTGGTCGTTAATAGCTCTACTCCCTGCGCATAGCTAATTAGAGCTACAAGCCCACCAACATGTAACCGACGAATCATCGTGACTGTGGAAGTGGTGTCAAATTTCTCCTCCAAAACAGACATTAAAACAGCCAGCACCACCTTAGCAGATCTCGCCAATCGCCTCCAAATTATAGAGGGCGTAAACTTCAAAAGATCTTCTTCAGTCAACAACCCCATGAAACGCCAGCACTGTCTCCCGGCCAAGAATCCATCTTATTTGAATTAAGGAGGCCTCTTGATTGCCTCCTCGTTTTGACCTCTTTGTTTCAATATAATCACACAATATTGCTCTATTCTCCTTACATTTATTGTTTATGAATAGCCTGTGCTTACCATGATACGCCTACAACTTGTCACACATTGGCCAGTTTACGCCCACTTTAAAGGATTTGTGCATAACAATCTCTAAATGCAGTTGCTACCGGCTATCAGTTGTCAATCGTCGAAGATTCATCGTTGCTATGCTTGCTTATCGCCGTATTACAGGTCGTACTGCTGTGGTCTGTAGTAGTCCTTCAGCTCTTTTTTAAACATCTGACAATCAGTTCGCTGTTAATTTTACTTTTATCTAGTAGCTGTAGTGGTTGTATGGGTGAAGTCTAAAGACCTTCTGATGCTTTTCAAATCACTGATAAATGCCAAGATAATTTTGAAACGGCTGGCTCTGCTTGCCAAATTATGGCCTTGATTTTCGCACGAGCATTTTCCTTACTGCTCTCCTGCCAGTTCGGATCAATTTATTTTCCAGATAGATGTTGTGGTAATCTACCTTGTGGGGTAGTTCCATTTTTCTAACCTTTAAAGAGCAATCAACCTGGTCGGTTTGGTGGCGATAATGTTGATGTCATTAGGTGAACGGAAAAATATCAGGCTCATAATGGGTTTTCTCTTGGTCTCTTCTCTGTTCCCACACCAGCTGAGAAAGTTCGTATGTGAGGTAGGGAACAAGAATGTATGTATGGTCTGCTTCAAGGCCATCCTGCAGTCGGCTAGCATGACCGTTTGATGAAACAAGTGGCGCTGGATGCTCGCATTATGCATGCCGAGAAGGTCACAACTGCAACTGGTACCACCTCACTGCTGATGATAGCGGTGGTAGGATAGCCGAGATCACCCAAGATAAGGTCCACAAGTGTTTGAGCTTAAAGCCGTTACATTTGATCCTAAGACAAGACTACCGAAGTGTGCAGTCCCTGAAGGATTCAATAAAGTAAACTAGCTGCTTGATGAGGAGTGTGGGAAAGAGCAAAGGACGCACAAATAAAGATTCCTATAAGGGTTACAGAAGTTAGGATAGTGGATTATGTAAAAAAAGTGAAAGATTAGTACAATGGAAGCGTTGACTCCATCATACCACTTAAGGGCTGCTTCAGTTGCTTGTAAAAGCACTAAAAGGCAGTAAATTTTTGTCTTGACTAGGGCTGTGCCTGTGTGTCTTTCCGTTCAGGCATCCCTTGCTTTCATTTGGACTACTATTTATTTAGGACTCATAGCCTATCCTCTCAAATCTATGTACCCATTCACTCATTCGTCATCTTCAAGCCGCATATTTGTATCATCTGTTCATCCATTCATCACGATTACCTCCACTCACGCATTTTTTAGATCAATGCACCTTCAACAGCATAACTCGCATCGCACTTCTGCTTGAATCAGCTTTCTTTGCCCTGTAAAAGGGCTTTTCAAATCTAATAAAAAGGTTGCCATAACCATGGGAGTAGAGGAATGAAACGAATCCAACGTTAAAGCAGATGCTGAGGCAAACAATACTGCCTATTCAGGCAGTAGTCAGGCTCTTTAGTTTCACCTGCACCATGTAGATAACGTTCCCATGGTATCGCTTGGTAATGGCGGTGAGTGCCACTTTATTCCATAAGAAATCTCATGATTCTGCTGAGTCTCATCATGCCGTTTTCGATGATCCAGGGAATATTTTCCTTCCGTTATTCCCAGGACCATACTACCTTTGAGTGTCCTGTAAAAATACTAGCTAGTAAATTGATTTATAGCTTTGCAAAAGGCGTAGATGACAGAGCCAGCTTCTGCTGTTGTAGGAACAGAGTCGAAGGCAAGCTCTGGAGATTGTTAGCAATCATAGTCCCCTAGGTTTCTATATTTCCTATACGTTTGCTTTTCAGCATTATGCGTGAAGTTTTTGCAAAAAGTACCACGAGTGACAACTTGGACTCCCAGGTCTACATTGAAATCCGTGAAATAAGTGAATGGGTCTGTCACTCCATCTATGTCTGCATTCTGCGAATCGATAGACAAGTCTTTTTCAGAACCTTTTTGCATCCTGTGGTTTTCGTGTACCTTCCTCACCTCCGTGCAGATATGTGAACATGTGCTCATGTGCTTCGGTCTTCCAGGGCATAGCTGAGCTAAAATTGCCCATGTCTTGTATAAAATTTTCAGAGTCTTGTGCCTGGAGGATTACGTTGCTGAGATCTTATGCATTTGTTGCAGATGCTGTCGGTCTAACTCCAGGAATTCGCGATTGTTTTTTTGGATTATATCACTCAGCAGGAGCTTCTTTGTATGCGCTAGCTTCTGACGATGCTTACATTTGCAAATGTTTTAAACCGACATTTTCATCTCAACTTCAATCATCGGGCTGGTTTTCTTCACAATGGGCCGGTGATTACGTCCACTTGATTGCTCTACTAGTGACAGTTTAGCAGAAGGATATAAAAGAGGATTCCGTGGATTATCTGCTAGTGGACGGTTTTGAGTGTTTCGGCTCTAATTGTGGTTATGGGGCCCTGCCAACAACCTGCACCCTTGCTGACAGTGGGATGGGCTAGGGCGAATGCGGCTGCAGATGTCAGCATATGGGATTTTACTGAGACCGCACCATCCGTCGTTGAACTCGTCATCGTCAACAGTTGCGATGTTGCAATTACTCAACCAATTGGTCCTGCTGGAAGGTGCTCTTCTCAATGTTGAATATGCACTTGCACAGAACTTATGAAAGACTGGATTCAGTGTTACGGTGCTAAGCGGTAGTCTGGCAAGTACTTTCCTATAAGATAAAATGCTGTGAGGATTAAAATTTGATAATACTATTGGCTTACAATTATTTGTTTTGCTTGGTTCTTTTAAAAATAAGATGGTCAAGTATTGTTGCCTTTGATAATGGCATAGTGTGAGGTAAAACCAATATGAAGCAGTTGTGGAGTGATCGGAAATATAGTTATTGTGAGTCGCTAAATGCTTAAAATGGTTTTGCTAATGTTGTGGAAATTCAACGCAAGTCGTTGAGAAGTTTCCGTGCATTCATAACATACGTAAAGAGGCGCTTTCATTGACGTCTAGAAGTGCAGGCGTTGCAGTGAGTAAAACGACACGTTGACAAATACGATTAATTGGTAGGATAAACAGTAAATATCCAATGATTTGATGCAGATTCTGGGATATACAGTTTATTCTCTTGTCAAGCCGTTTATGTGTGCCTGTGTGTTGCATAACGACCATATCTGTTAGTTAATGGCACTGAGGAGCGTTGCTGCTGCCTAACGGAAGCAGTTAAGTTCAGCGTCATATAGTTGTCATGCGGCATTGGGTTTCAGAATGATAGGCACATCAGACCTTAGTTATTATGCTGATGTCATGGTCTTGAGGTCTTATAGGTGACAGGATTCAGAATTTCACTTGGAGGCATGGTGGTCAGTGGGTCCCCATCATTCCCTTCAGAGTCCGCTTCAGCGATAGAAGATGGGAAGGAGACTGCAGATGCAGTACAGTTAACAAGGAGAGTACGGAGGATGACGCTGGAGGCGGGGAGAGAGACTGCGTTACGCTGCTTGGTTTCAGCCGTTATGCATTAGCCGAGTGGGTAGTTAGTATGAGGGATAGATGCATATTCCGCTCTAATGTTGTGTCCCCTTTTGCCTTCTTGGGGGTGAAGTAAGGCTGAAGACGCTTCAGTGCGTATGTATACAGTAGTGATGAAGATGTTTTGTTGCGATTTAAAGCGCTGTTGATCACATCTCATTTGTCACGCCGCGTTACAACTGCATTACAACTGAGCATTTAAATGTTCTTTGTTTTGCTGGGTTGCAGTTGATTGTTAGCATAGGTGACAAGGGCATTTTTCTGTGGGGCGCTCACTGTTTGTTTGGAAGTGGAGTCCTGATGCTTAGCTCTGAGAATCGATTTAAAGCATAGGAAAGTTGCGGCAGCATCGGCCGTTAAATCTTGTCAGTGATAGAAGGAAAGCACCCACCAGCCAAACGCGCTACTCACTGAGCTTCCATGCCAGCAAGAAAGGAAGGAGGGAGGATGGGAGGAAGGAAGGAATACCACGCTCACGACTGCGATAGTGTACTGTCACCAACTATTTTGTGCAGGCTGCATCAATGCATGTCAGTGTATTGTGAGACCATTGGCCTTAATGAGCAGCTAATCTGCTTCGGTAGCGGATAATTTGTGCGAGGCATGCAAGGACAAGGACAAGGGAACGAATGGGAGATGAAAGAGTTAGATTCTGACAAGATGGATCAGTCAGGTAGTTTTTGAATCAATGAGTTGAATTGATGCTATTCTGTTTCCCATTCGCATGGAGCAAATCCTCCATTTTATGCACCAACAAGAGTGTTTGCCGTCCTCTTAATGTGGTCCATAACAGCTACATGTCAGACCGGAGGACGACGGTTAACAAAGCTAATGCACAATGGATTGTGCGATGCTGTAGACCAATCTACTATTGCTACGTGGTGGCAGTGGTCTTCATTTCTGTTTGGTTGTGACAACACTTTCTCGGGGCCATTACCTTCCTATTATTTACAATGCAGTTTCTTTGTCCGCGGTGTAGTAGAGGTTCTTCATTATCTTATAATATTTCTTTATAGAAATCAAACGATTAGCATTTGTGATTTCGATCACATGGTCTCGCCCTTAATTTGCTTTAGAATGAAGCATGATGCTCACAGAAGACGTTAACTCTTATGCAAACCACTTCCTTACTTTTGTTTGACAG
>JADWOT020001404.1:0-108855 GCA_036345935.2 Taenia hydatigena | reverse complement strand
CCCTCTCCTCCTGTGCATCCTAAAAGATTGCAAACCGATAATGTTTAAAGTTACTATATCCGTCTTCGCCAAAACTCGTGGTCTATTATAAGCAAGTAAAAAAAAGACGCATAGCTACCACTTAATCAAGGTGCTTATGCAGCTGCGACCGCCGTTAGAAGCGGCGTGATTGCATTTTTTCATATCGCCTTTCTTGCTCGACTAATCTATTGCTTTGGCTGCTAGCACTCTTCTCCAAGCCCTATTGCACTCACTCATTGCAAGGCTGCTTCTTCGCATGGCTTACGTGCCAGCATTTCAGATGCAGTATAGTGCCACGCCACGCCACCAGAGGCGAAGCGATGCGCCATGCTCTTTTCTTTCCTGCATGTTTTTGCGATTGCATTTATTTAAATGCCGCCAGCGGTGATGGGTTCAAGAAGGTGGAATCGTAAAGACAGCATCGGCAAGAATGCGCGAGGAGAATGTGGATGAGGTTAATGTGCTTGAGGTGAGTAGGTGGTTAGAGGTGGCGGATGGTAGCGCGGTGATGGCTGATGTATTGCTCCTGTAGCTTAGTCTGAGGATATTTGGGCGTAGTTATAGTGCAGAGTTGAGAATTAGAAGCCTTTAGTAATATGATTTTGGTCTCATTTTACCTCCTCTTCCTTCATCTTACTATCAACGGCTACTTGACAGTCCACGAGAGTGAAGTAAACTGACGTCGTCACTGAAACATTGATGTCGTGGTTCTACGTTGCGGTGATTGACTCAGAACTTAAAATTTTGCAACCCTCTCACACCCTTGGTCTACCATCCATTCCAAATATCACCTTTATAGATAAAGGATTTCGAGCATGCTAAAAAGTGGCAGGTAAGTGGGATGTAGTAAGGTTAGCATTTCATATGACACCTTCAATGCCCTAAGACAGAAAGGCATTGAATTCTGATTAACTAAACTTTCAATCGCCTTAGGAGATGGAATACAAATCAACAGGACAGCCGATTTACCATTCCTTGTTTTAAACTAGCAATGTCGCTGCATTTGAAAGTCTGTTTGCATGCTGCAATCAGCAACTGGCATTAAAGAGGCTAGCCCACTCGTCGAAAGCACAATGATTAGAACTCAAAATGACCTTGTAGCCAAGATCAAGAGCTAAACAACGACAATCCTAATCTTTTTTCCCACGTCAGCCATCATAAAGTATTCTTCAGCC
Organism: Taenia hydatigena; assembly: GCA_036345935.2. Classification (NCBI taxonomy): domain Eukaryota; kingdom Metazoa; phylum Platyhelminthes; class Cestoda; order Cyclophyllidea; family Taeniidae; genus Taenia; species Taenia hydatigena. The sequence continues at coordinate 107,659 of JADWOT020001404.1, read as the reverse complement.
ATCCATGCCGATTGTCAGAGTTCTTCGCAACTGGGGTAATGCTTAACCGTAATGTTGATAATCGCTTCTAGAAATTGCTATAATCTGACGTTTTGTGCTGTATGGTACCCGAATGAGTGGAAGAGAAATTTTGTTGACAATCACTTAGTTTCATAGTTAGCCATGGGAACACTGGCATTGAAGAAGTGTTACTTTCCTTAGGATAAGATGATGCTCGCGCTGATTGCTATGTGCTCAATACACAGTGAACCTTGATGCCACTGGCATAGCTTGGAGGCAACTCAAACGGCTTGGGCACAATGGCAGAGATCCAAGGTGATTTTTGCTTACAAACTCGGATCCAAATATTCTATTCAATGCAATTGCACAGGCGGTAGTTAAGCAAAGAGAAAACTAAAAGCAAAAGAATGTGCACTTTTGGCTATGAAAGACCTCTTACTAAAGCAGCTTCAAAGTTTTAAATAAACGCTACAATCTTTAATACTTTTAAATAGAATCTGTGGTAATATATGATTTGGGTTACTGAAGGAGAAATTAGCGAGATGCATTCTTGCAGGTCATTTTCCTTTAAGCATTAGCTATTAAATGTGAAATAGAATAGCCAAAAAAGGACTATTATTCCCAAAATTTAAAATTATTTGATTTTAAAGTGCTTCCGAGGAAGCTTAGGGTAAGGAGGAATCAGATCCTGTGATGTACTTTGTAGGAGCATCAAACCTTATGTCGATGGTGGCAAAATAATTATTGTTCTTAATATAGTGGATTGCATTGCCCCTATTACCCGAGGAACCAACCGTTTTATTCTACTTGGTGGCTGTGATTTGATGGAAGCTTACTAATTTATTTGCTTTAAGGTTTCCAATGCAAATGCGTCCTACTTTTTATTTGGGCAGTTCTTGCTCTTTTCTTTGTTCACGGGAAAACTTGCATCGTGGTCTATATGGTACAATGATGAGCACGTTCCATGATAAACAAAAAAGTAGACATAGATAGACATCGGCAGACAGTGATTTGATTCTGACGTCGACATTGCAATTAATAGCAGAGCTCCTAAGCCAAAAGTCGTCCCGCAACCACAAATTATATAAGTTCGTCTAGATTTCTTTGCTTTTGTTGCAAATCGTAAAGTTTGGACTTAATTTTAGGCAACGATAATTTAGTGCAGATCGTCAAATGTTATTTTAGTTCTTTGCTGTCCTTCTATTTGCATGGTGACGGAACACTCTCAATCGAAGTATCGGTATGAAGTGAGCTCATAAAGGTGCTCATTTTTACCACTTATATGATGTGGTTCTGTCACATCTGCTGAATGGACACACAACTCGATCAGTCATGCAAAGGCGATAGCGCGGCGCTACATCAATCACGGTAGCCCTTAATCAGGCTGGACTGAAAATGACCGAACCATAGTTACACGACCAAAATCATGGCCCATAGCTTGTAACCACATGCGCGTTAGATCCACGTCCTTAGTATTATACTGGCTGTGTTTCCTGACCTCTACACGGAAAACACAGAAGTAAGCAGCAGAATTATTAAAGGCAGAAATAACTTTGGCCTTCGCGAGGAGCATTTATTAAACAGGGGCTGTGCTCCTATTCCACTGGCTTATGTCTTATTCTGAAGACGCCTAATTCGTAAAAAAATGCACTCAGAGACGACTTTTTGCACTCTAGCTATATCAGTGACAGATACTTGTTTAGTAAAATGTGGGTAAGCTCCCCCACAAGCGGAAATTGAGCAAAGATTATTTGCACCAATCGGTAACAAGTTGTAGAGATCCGCCTTCTCATTACCAGGATCAGCGACATTCTACACCTAGAGCTTCCTCTCTAACAATCATGATTCTTGTTTTCTCAAAGCTTTCTATCCTTTGCAACTTGCACAGGAACCTTAGTCAACAAGCCTAATCTCTCTGTTTGGTCTCAAATTTGCGTCAATTCATGGTCCTGATCAAACATGACCACGTTTGAATCCAACTGATTGACCGCAAATGAGGCAGCGCAGGCGGTGGGTGAAGTGAAATCCATGTTGTAATTGAGCAATGCCTATCGTATGCCTATTATGTGCTGCAGCCATAAGGGTTAACTCTGTCACCAGCGCTTTTGTGTGAACCATTTTAATAGGAATTGTACAGGGACTTGGAAACCTGTTAAAATGCAGAAAGTCATTTTTCATGCCCTACATTGTGAGGTAAGCAGTAAAAACCCTGTCTTCACCGCATGATTCATTTTATCATTAGAATAGCTGTAACTTATTCGTGTTTATAAAGGATGCTGTCTAAGAATTCATCAAAGACGTCGTTAGGGTCGCTTCTCATTTAGTTTCGTTGCTCGATTTGTTGCATGGCAGTTACCCACCTATATTTTTAAAATCGTTCGAGAGATATTTGCTAAATCCAAGACATTTAGGCATCCGCACATCATTAGTCACAATTTGGGTGAAAACTAATGATCATTTCGAGTGGACTGATTTGTGTCTAACTTGTGTAGAGCATATGAAATCGTAAGTCAGATAAATGCAGGCTGTTGCCTTTAAATAGCTTCAAGCTTAATTTGTCGCTAACCACTGCCCTACTAATTTTTAAAGCCACATGTTTTGCAAGTTAAAGTTATCAATATTTTAAAAACAGTACTAAAATGCAGATTTCAACACGTTCAGTATCCAATGAAATTTTTATCACGAATATTTTAAGTTGGAAAAGGATGACGGTAACGTAGCCGTAATCTGCTTTAGGCTGAATTGAAGCATACAGTTCTTCAAATAGTCTCAAAGTAGTGTCAGATCAGTCGACTCTGGGCTGTTTGCAGAAGGTGACGACAGCGACTCAATCAATCTAGTAGCCATTTACTGTGCTTGATAGCCTGGAACACTAGTCCCGCCTGCAGCAAACGGTTTGTGTGGCTAATAGCAGCACTAAATTGGTCTAGATATTGCAGCAATCTACTTTCCAGCCCCAACATTAGGCTTTCTTTCCTACCCAGACATTAAGTTTTAAAGAATTTGGTCTCCCAAATGAAGTGGATTCATTACATCTATCCTTGAATTGTCGAATCTTTCTCTGCAAAGCACGGCGTCAAGAAATTGGGTGTTTTACTAAACTTGTATTTGTCAAAAGGCCGTGGATGATCGATGTGTTATTGGCACATTCACTGATCTTGGTTCGGCTTTATCCTCCAAGCGAGCCATTTGCTGCCTAAAGTGAATTTTGGTATAACCTGAAATGAGTGTTTGCGCATGAAGACAATTGAGGTTCTAACCATCTACTGATTCGCATTCGCAAACTTTTGTGATATAATCGACCCGTGAGTAAAGGAACGTCTACTTATGAGCAACTCGATCTTCCTAGTTTTGTGATTAAACGAATTTTATTCACTCTTGCGATCCCACCTCCTCCCACACACCTGACTAACATGGAACACGGACCCCTATCAGCATGTACATGGATGCCAGTTACATGAAAACAGTAAAAACACATTTCTTTAACTTCATGGCACGACAATGCAATGTGTACGCACACAGGACATATGATTCGATTAGGCGCGTTCACATTTAATCTCCCCTTTTCTGACCCTCATATCCTTTGAGAAAACAGGTTATTTCGGTTTAGATATGCTTACCAACCCTAGCTACTACAAATCAACGATTGAGCAGTCGAACTACTTTCGGTATTTCAATAGTTCTGCATAGTGCCCATGCAAAAGGCCTAAGGAAGGATAATGGTAAAATCTAGCAGCATGGGCAAAGTTGCTTATGCAAATTTATGTCAAATAAGAAAGTAGCCTTTAAATATTCCCTACAAAACGATCAGTAAAAAGGCCGCTACGGTATAAAATGAAAGAAAAGTTGCCAGTCGATTACCTGCTATTTTCAGAAGAACGTTTATAAAAGAAGAAAAACATAAAAAAACGCAAAATCGAAAATAAAAAGACAGATTAAACAATAATTGCAAAAGTAAAAACAAAAGTGAACAAATTTAATTGCAGTGAAAAGCTGTTTTGGTAAGTGAAAGGGAAGAAAGGGTGAGCAACGAAGGCTTGTAGACGTCGCACTATAGAGGTTGTGCTACGTTGGTGCGAGTTAGTACACATGTGGTTGACGCCAGCGGAAAGGTTGCATTCGCTGATCTAGACGCTGGCGATGAAACCGTCCAGCCATCAAGCGCGGAGCATAGTGGAAAGCCCGCAGGCGCGCGGTTGCTGGCACGCCTTATTCCTTTGTTCTTATTTACTCCCCACCCAGCATTACCCTTCCCCTTCTCCTCCTCCTCCTCGTCCTCCTTATTCTTCGGTATGCTTCTGGCGGTGCTTACATTCGCAAATGCTTTGAATCCACATTTTCATTTTAATTTCTTTCATCGTGCTGGTTTTCTTTACAATGGACCAGTGCCTGCATCCACTTGGTAATTCCACTACTGATAGTGGATCATCTGCTAGTGGACGAGTTCGAGCGTTTCAGCCCTAATGGTGGTTATGGAGCCCCACTAACAACAAGCGCTGTTGCTGACATTGGGATTGGCTAGAAAGAATGAGGCTGTGGATGTTAGCCCATGGGAGCCCACTAAGACCGCACTATCCGTCTTTGAACTCGTCGTCGTCGGCAGTTATGGTGTTGCAATCACTCAACCAAATGATCCTGCTGGAAGTTATCTCAACCTTTTTCTTAGTAATGCAATGGCCGGCAGTTGCAATATACCTGACGATTAGGACCAGTGGTCCCTCATTATGCTGACCTACACTAATAAAACTTTTGTGCTGCTGGGTAATATTAAGTCAGGGACATCTATTTTACAGCTAAACCGAAGGCCAATTTAATGAGAACCAACAAAAACCTAAGCGCTTGTAATTCCATACGGTACGTTTCACTGTTACTTAGTATATTTCATTATGGAAGTTCTTCCGATCGAAGCTATTATTAGAAAGGGTAGGAATATCCTCTCTAAAATCGTTCTTCTCACTACATATAGACTATTCTCACCGAGATTCATGTCAAACGCAACGATAATTAGTCTAGCCGTTGGAAGCTATGGCTCCTATTTTGTAAAGGTGTAACCCAAACATCTCGTTTCTTCATATGCAGTTACTGAGAGTGCGGCTGGTTGAATTTGCTCCCACCGCCATCGCTTGCAGACAGCAAAGTGACAGACCAAGATGAAGGGAACCAGGAAAGCAAATCTCAGCCAACAATCTTATATCTACACCAAAAAAGTAGCGCTGGCATTGCCGATTATCCGGCAAGCTAATTTCTAAATCAAGGCTCGTGGCCGAGTTACCATTCATTTTACCAGAAACTTGTTTGCGAAATTACTCAGTGAGTTTTATTCCAGGTCGAGAATTTCGTTTGGTGAGATGATGCACACTAATAAGATCTTACTTAGTCGCACTCGAAATACATCGGTGATCAATGAGTACTTTTCTGTCAGTGAAGACACCCTAAATCTAGGTAAAGCTGAAAAATTCTCCTTAGTAATGGTCTTTGTTAACGCTTTTGCTATGGACGCTTCAAATCTGGTCAGTAGATAGATTCGTTGAAGTGTTTAGCTATCGTCAAAACAGGAACACAACAAATAAGTAGCAAATGTCTATCTAGCAAATCGGTAGCCTTTTTAGGCATGTCCTATTGTTGGGATGAATGAAGCGGCTGTCATAGATTATTGACAATCAAAAGTCACTTTTCATTTAGTTAGTAAGCTTAGGCAAAAGGGAACAGATAAGAGACCGTTATGGCAGAAATGAGACAAAGATGTGAGTGGAGAGTCCAGAGCCTAACAACTACCGGAAACGTGAAAATAGAGCTGATACAGTTGAGCATCCTGTTCATAGTTGAGATTGGCATTGATGCATGCAATAAATCGAGTAAAGCTTAAATACAAAGGCTGCGAATAGAAGTAGTGCAAGTTTCTACATTCCTTCGAATGCCTAAGCTAATCTCTGAAGCGGAAGCAAGAGACGTTCTTCCCACTCTTAGCCTCCTACTTTTATGACCAATTCAAATGCCATCATCGAGGGTGCTGTGCCACTGTGAAGCTGCAGTCAGATGGGTCATGAGCATTACCTTTAGTGTCCTGTTGTTTGCGGTCAATAAGTAAAGAGGGCTGATAAGTTGAGGGTAAGAGGATAGAGGAGACAGCGTTTGGGAGTACCTTTTACTGTGAACTTAGTGGTTGGCTTACCCATAGCTCCCGATTAAGATTGAAATCGGAGACATTGCCTGTCTAGATATAAATTCAACGCAGCACGATGCAAAGAAGATTAAGAGTTTAATAACTTGTGTCCTAAACGTTACGTTGATCACACGAGTGAGTTTGCCACGCTCGACTATCGCAAGGCATACCTTATCTCTGCGAAAACAGGTCTCCTTCTTTACGAGAGCATATAGCTTACCCAAAAGCATCCCTAACATTGGAGTATGGCACTCATTTTGGTAGTAAAAGTCTTCTGCGCAAACAATTTATGCGTTCAGTGCAATTAATTAAATACCTGGACCCACCTTTGATTACCATTTAGCAGGATTTACCAGGCAAATCGCATATTCAGAAATGGGGAGCGACAATCAGTCAAGGACTTGAGATCTGCGTGGAACATGCTTTGTCTACTTTGCGCAAACATAAATCCGGGCAGAAATGACGAGTGTAGAGCAAAGAAATCCCTCGTTAATCTAAGCAATAACCATGAACTTCGGATTACTTCAATGGCAGCCTACAACCTTTGTTTCATCCTCATGCTTTGTAGACCAAAAATGATTACTTAAACATTACTGCTAAGAAGTGATGGAGTTGGGTCAAGCTTGGTAAATATAGATCTTTGAAATCCCCAATGCATTAAACTGCTCTTCTTGACAGGCAATTTAAAGCACATCACGAAGAACCAGGCATTTGTGTGCTCACTTTTTTGCAATCTAACCGTATCTGACGCACATTTCGGGAGATAGTAAAGTCAGCGCACACCATAACTAGGTTGCAACTTCCAAACCGCGTTAGGCCATAATTCTTTTTTGTTATCATCTGCCCATTGTAGAGGCACTAGTAATTAAAAAGAAATAGGGTTAGGGCAAGCAAGATCTGGCTAGGCGAAACTAGACCTGGTGATCTGCTTTATCATTCTTACGACATCAAAGCATAACAACTACTTTTGACGCTCAAAATCAGCGAAAAATTGCTACTCAGGCTAATTGATTTCTTTTCATTTTTGATATAAAAGGTCTTTTATTAGGCTAGTTCCCTATCCATCCATTCCACAATCTTGTAATCAATTGTACTTCATTCCATTTGCTTTTTACCTTTTATTTATTTACTCTGGCATTGATTATGGTGTCAAACGTCAAACCAACTGCTTGGCTTCATCTACCCTGTAAGCCGTTGATCTGTCCGACCGATTTGTGTAGCGGATTTCGTCTTAAATTTGCAACAATGCTTTTGAATACTCTACCCGTATTGAGGTCACCTCAGTTAGTAGTCGTGTGATTGACTCATTTGCAATGAATATTTGAGGCGATTATGAGCATGGTGTCTTCATTAGTCAAGCAAGTGGTTAAAGTTTTGGGCAGTTTATGCATTTAAAACTGGAAGGGGTGATATATTTTAGAAGTACGTAATTGGTAACTCATTCAGTCATCTCGGATCCAGATGACTGGTTGTTTGGAACTGCCAATGCTTTGGTTTCTCTTGCAGATCTTGCTTGATGAAGACACTGAACGCATGTCTAGCCTGTGGTTAGGCGACTCGAGTTTTTTTCTCAAATTCATGAGAGCTGATAGGTCATTATTGCGCTTAAATTGATGTCCATTACCTTCTTCACAAATCTCGGGAGTAGATTTCGGCTGCGCATGCTGTGATTTCTGACAACACTGGTTCCCTCCACAAGTGATCTTATCCTCCTAAATGAGCGGAATTGCCCACGCGCCTATTCATACCATTGGCAGAGGGTCAGTGTTAGATTCGCGAATAGCGCATTGACTAAGCCTAATCGTAGTAGTCAAGCCGGATGTTACATCTACTATGAAGCTTTAAAAGTAAACAGATGGTTCTATTTTATGAGGAAAGTACCCCCCTCCTCCAGCGTAGGTCACATAGTTGGTCATATTGCCTTGGCCGGCAGTGTTAATCAACGGGCCATACCAGTAGCTCTGTCCCCATTGCATATTGGATGGGTATTGTAGCGTCCCGAGGCTACTTCGAAGGCAAAAGAAGGCAGATTGCTAGAGAAGAATACATATATTCAACGGACAGAGGGAAATTGGCTGCTGGCATGGCCCACAGGCCAGCCCACGCAGCTAGGGCAGTACGGCCACCTCTGTGACCTTGACAAAAACCGGTAGTTCCAACAACCAAAGTACTACAGGTATTCTACCCTAGTATTATGCCTTCACTTGCCCTCAAAGGGGTCTAAGGATGCTACAAGTAACATTAAACCTAAAAAATACACGTACATGAAACTTAAAGAATCAAAAACAACGTCGCGATTCGCCTTTGACCTCTAACGTCTTTTGATGTTGATCGAAAACCGAATCGAATTCTTTATGAAAATAATCCCTTTGGGAAGCCTGGCTAAGCTGACTCTGAAGAGTAAACAAAGCACTGTGTAACTGATATGTGGGTAGCAAACTTATCAGCTTAGATTGTTGCTACACATTTTACAATTCATCCCTTAGGAAGTGATTTTTTGCTTGCTTTGCATGCATAGATATGCGTGTCAACATTGTTTAGATTTAGCATTGCATTCGTCATATAAATGGTACAGACAAACTGAGCCAGTTTTAAAGGCTAACTTCGCCTTATAAGGACAAAACTTAAACGCATTTATTTGTTATGCCTAACTGCTTTCGCGCGGTCGCTGTGGATTCGCATTTTCGTGTGAAGTGTTTGTTATTTGCGGATGCGCTCGGATTTTAGTTCGGTTGGGCTTCGTTCGCACGAAACTGGAAAACTTTAGTGATTGCTGGACTTTACCTGTTGTGCATAATTGTATCGGCCCTTTAATTGGCGAGGATGTGTTTCTGGTGCAGCATTATCTGCTAGGTGTGGAGGCATCACCTCGCATCACTGGGTGTGAATTTCGCCTTCCCTATTACCTATTGCATTTCCTTGGTAAGATTACATTGCAATTCATGTATTGTTGCGATTCTCTGCGTATTTTTCGTGTAGCGACATGCATTTTGTCACTTATCCGTAGGTCCTTTATGCTTTATGTACGGTAACAGGTGCGTTATTTTCATCACTATAGCATCCGTATTAGTGTGAAATATATCGAGCATGTGAGCATTTTCCAATTTGGTTGTTCCTTGACTTCGACACCGCGGTTCTGGATTGATATTTTCTTTGCGAAACTTGTTGTGTAGGACCTCAGAAACCACTTGATCGTAGGCTTACGTCTAATATGGATTGGCGTTTATAGTAGGCTCAGAAGTAAGAGGATAGTTACTCAGGCACCTATAAAACTTTGCTTGAAAATGTTCGCATCGCTATGCGGAATTCACATTGTAGCCGTCTTAACTATTTGATTTTTACGATATTTTTATTAGTTGTGCTTGTGTTTGCATGTAGGCTTTGCCTTTTTTTTCATTTTTTGCTTTTTCGATGCTACGAACTTACCATGGTCGTGGAGCAATATGTGGTAAACCTGTGCAATGGTAGGCAATGTAAGCTTTTCGAGTCAGTTGTGAGGGTGTCTCCTTTTATCTGTGATTTGGGTTTTGTCTTGAACGATACTGGTGCGTGTGATGGCATAGCGAGAGGTGCCACCTCTTTTGGCTCAAGCGTTGAGCAATCGCATGGCTGCAGGCTAAACAGACGAGATGAATGTGAGGTTAGTGTTGAATTGGTAGGCAAGCTTATTATCGGGTTAAGGAAGATTGGTGAATTGCGGAGGTGATTGGGTCACTGCTGGAAAGATGGAAATGAGGAGGAGTGCTGCAGAGCTATTTTAAAATCTAGTCTGGGTCCTTTCCGTATCAGTGGGTTTGTTTAAGTTTGCGTTTCTAAATTTATCTCTTTTTGTCCTTCCATTTACTCATTTTTCCACTGCACGCAAAAGTGCCTTATGTTATTTTCTGGTTTCTGCATTTGTAATACATAAAATTTACTTGTTTATATATGTGCACATGTATATGCGTATGTGGAGACACGTATAGTTGCTTACTGAATGGAAATCAGAAGTTGATTTCGGACGAGTTTTTGCTGTCTAGGGGCATTTTCTCATGTTTACTCGTTTTGCCGAATGATCCTGAAGGGGAGTAGTTGAAGTTGCCCTGGCGGCTGGTTGAATGTTGAGTTATTGCATCAAAGGGAGATTATGGCGAGTGAGGCCTAATTGAGATCAGTGGGGACACCCACCAATTACTTGGCCTTACATGGTGTTAAAGTCGTTGCAGGCCCAAGGTACGGCAAGAGTATTTTCCCTAGAGCATTTTGTGATAAGCATGAAGACATCAGCGAACGGTACTAGGTGATAGTTTTGGGCGCAAAACTTGTTAGTGCAGCATTTTTGTGTTTAATTAGTCAGCATCTCATGTTAGTTGTGTGACTCCACCAACAGCATGCATCTATGCTGACGGTGGCAGTGGTGAGGGAGAATGTGACTGTAGAAGCCAACCCATGGGAGTTCACTGAGACCTTTAACTCATCGTCATCGACAGGTGTGGTGTTGCGATCATTTGGCCAATCGATCCTGCTGAAAGGTTTCCTGCGAGGCAACATGCTGCATAAATTGGATTCGACGTTATAATTGGCTTACATACATTAGTTTTGCTCGTGTTTTAAGACGCTAAGGTTCTATCGCCTTTGATAATGGTATGGTGTGAGATGAATACAATATGAAGTAGTTGCGGAGTAATTGGAACTGTATTATTACGGGCTGTTAAATGCATGATAATTGTTTGGCTAATGTTGATGGCATCCAGCGCAAGTTATTGACAAGCTTTCGTGCATGCATAGCGTACCCAAAGAGACGTTTTTGGTGATGTCCGCATGTGTGGGTGTAGCAGTGAGTGGAGTGACATATTGCCAAAGTGTGAATAATTTGTAGGAGAAGCGGCAAATGTCCGATGACTCTGTACTCCAATTGTCTCCGCAGATTTTAATATGCAGTTTATTCCCTTATCAAAGTGTGCAATGTTGGGATTCCTGTGTGTGTGTGTGCTGTTTGACGGCCATCTGTCAGTTGCCATGCGTCAGTAGATTTCAGATTAGTAGCCACACCAAGTCGCACTTGTTCTGTCGATCTCGTGGTCTTGAGGCTGTAACGTTGACAGAATTTCGTCTTTTGCTTGTAGGCGTGATGGTCAGTGTATCTCCATCATCCCCTATGGAATCAACTTCAGCCATAGGAAGTGAGGAGGCGGCTGAAGATGCAGCACAATTACCAAGGAGAGCATGGAGGATGGCGCTGGAGGAGAAGGGAACAGTGCAAGGCATCAGCAGTTTGTTGAGTAATGGATGTTGGTGGTGGGGCCACTTATTTTCTCCGCCGTTGTACCTTCGCCGTGTATGTCGTCGGTATGTGGAAGAGACGCGCATTCTGTCCGAACATTGCGTCTCCTTTTGCCTTCTGGGGGTCGGGAAAGGATAAAGGCGCTGCAGTGGGTATGCATGGGATAGTAATGGAGATGTTTTATTGTGATTTAGAGCACTGTTGACAATAGCCTAAATGGAAGCCTTCACCTTTGAGTACTTCATAAAAAGTTAGAAAACGACATGGTGCTGCTTAGCATTGAGAATGAATTTAAAGCGTGCAGAATATGTGACATTGCCAGCCATCAAAACTTGTGTGTTAGAGAAGGAACACCCATAAGTTAACTGCACCAGCCACTGAATTTCCAGGCAACTGGGGAGGGTAAGAGGGAGGCAGGGATGCCACACCCACAACTGCAATATTGTGCTGCCACCTTCATTGATGGGCGCGTTAAGGAAGGGCACCATACTAGTGGGCATTTGAGCACCAGTGCTGTGGCCTCGCTTCTTCCTCGGACTAGGTTAAATCTTTCTCCCTCCAGCGATTTATTGGAATTTGCAGATTATAACACGAAATCATTGTACTGACAATCAGTCAAGCAACGAAACAATCTATATGAACGTAAAGAAGCAAGGGATGAATAGGTCAGTAAAATAGTCAATCAATCAATGAATTGGTAAGTCATATAGTTGAATCACTAGTCGGTTGATCAGTCAGAGAATTTGGAGATCAGTCACTGAGATTGGGGTTGAGGGCAACGATGGCAGAAGTAGTGGGGACGCCTCCTCAGTCGTGCGGATCACTGGAATAATGGAAAAGGAGGAGGAGGAGGACGCCGAGGTGTTGGAGGGTGCAGCATGTTCTCGTGAATGAAAAAGGCGTTAGCGAAGTGAATGAGAAGAGATGAAGGAAGGCGTAGAAGAATGCAAACTTATTGAATGACGTGAGAGAGTCGGGGGAAGCGGACGATGGGCTAAGAGGAGAGAACCGCAGTAAATGGAGCTTCCTCCGAAGCATTAAGACAGGAACTGATTCCCCGCCTGCCTATCATCCACACGCTCACTTACCTATTTGGCTGTCTCTCCACGCCTACATGCATCCCCTTCTGATCGTCCATTTCTTCGCACTTCCCTAAATCTGTTTTTCTGCACGTCCATTTCTCAAGCATCGACTAGGTGCCGGCTGTGTTGGCGGCAGTGGGCACAGCATTACCTTTTTCTCTATCCCTTCACTCGTTCCTTATTTCATTCAATTATTCTATGTAACTTAGTCAACGCTCCATCTTTCCTTCAGCCTAGGTGACCGGACAGCTAACTGACTTGGCTCCACGTGCAGTGGCACAAATATTAGAGACACTCTCCAGGGCATTTTAAGGTACAGGGTATTTTGTTTTTTCCCTCCTCAAATCTCCTCACTACGTCAATATCCTTCTCTCCTCCCTTTCTCATCTAGCCCCACCTCTACTTCCACATTTTACCCATCTATCGACTCTTGCGTTGTTGCTACTTCGATTTCCAGCAGTGGTTTCATTGTGGTCGGCAACGCTGACTTGTGAGAATAAGGTCCCATCAGGGAAGGTGGCAAGGGTCATCACTTCGCCTGCTCATCGGTATCCAACCGTCGCCAGAATCGTAAATGGCACGGTGACACTGCTCTATGGTTCGTTGTGTCAAAGAGGATCAAAACTTCTGGGGAAATAACCTAACAGAAAGAGTCTTCCTAAAGTTAAAGTGTGGCAAATCAGGAGCGTTGCTTTCCAAGCTTTTCAACACTGAGTATTTCACATCATGATTTCTTCCACAATAAGTTATAACGAAAATCGCCCTCCTGTCGAACAGCCAAATGTGCCTAACCGATCCCTCTTCAGCGAAATGTCTCCCTCACTCAACAATATACATCAGACAGACATAAACAGTAAAAAAGGATGCTGCACAATTTTACCCTGAGGGAACATGTTTTGCAATTGAAGGCAGCTATTCGTCAACACCGCGAAATTCCTTTCCCCAATCTGCACATGTTAGCCCAGCCTTTCTCCATTTATCTGCTCATGATGGAATTATTTTTGTATTCAATTTGCATATTGCTTAATTTCTTCCCTTCATCTAAAAATACTGCAGTCGAATACTCACAGCTAATTTGCCTACAGTATGATATTCGCAAGCGATTTACCAAACGCAAAATTTCATTGCTTACTCTACTCGGAATACATTTTGATGTTTGCTTCTCGGTCTTGGTTACGGTCACTTGGCTGATCATGTTGCCTTCGCCGAATAGGCTAATCTCTGGGATATGTCGGCAGCCTCAGTTCCTTCTTTTGCTGAATGTATGCACAGACATTCCGTCCGAGTATGTCATCTTTGGTCTTCATAGAAGTCTCAGAAGGATACATCGGAGGTAGTGGAAAACAAGCTGGACTCTAAAGACTTCCATCAAGATTTCTACCGTATGGGGCAAACCTTAGCGGTGCGAAAGAAGTGTATGTGCTGTGGATGGAGAAATTGCTGGTGCTTAGCATCAGAAGAACTAAAATTGATTTTTGACTTAGGTAACTACCCCAGTCCCACACAGCACAAAAAGTTGTTAACAGCAGAATCAACCTTAGCTGCAAGCCATCCCTACCCTGCGTGCGTACAAATGTGGATTAACTGAACCGGCGATATCTGCTCCACTCCCCTACCAGTTGAACGAAATCCAGATAAATATGACCGGGCAGCTCCAGAGTGAGCCCTACGTGGCAAATTCTATCCTGAGGAACTGTGTGGAATCTCGCTCTCTCCAACCATGCAAGTAGCCTCATTCCTTTGTATTACTGTCTTACTTATGCGATTGTTTATTTTATTTTTGACTTTGAAGCTCGTTTTGGTTGTAGTTCTGACGCAATGTGACTTCCACGCTCTCTTATAATTGTTTGTTTGCTACGTCACACATATGAGACACGCGCTAATTAGCAGCCCATACCGATTGAAGATGTGGCATATCGAGAACCATAAAAAGACTGCTTATATTTAAAACGATGAAACTGACTGATAACAATTCCATTGTTTTGGAGTAAGGAGTAAACCGATTTAAACAATTAACCTCCGTTGATGTGATTATTTAAAGGACACAATGTCTGAGGAATATTTGATGGATTTGCCTTTCTAATGGGCGAGCTTCAGCTAAAAATTTATTTTCTCGTGTTTTTGCGGCAGTTATCTACGGATTGAATTTTTGATCATGCAGATTTGCATGACTGAAATCGCCCGCAAAGGTAGTCAGGATTGTGAGACCTGGAGATAGGGACGACGAAGGTTTGTGAAGGAAGAGAGGCCAGATGAAAAGCAGTCAAAGCATTTTGCAAAGACACATTTTCCAAATGAACAGCAATCCTCACCTACATCTTATTAGCTCTCACCAAATTACGTAAAATCGGGCCATTGTGACGCAAAATCAAGATAGCGCGGGAAGTCGTTGAGCATTTCGTTAAAGTGATGAGGTGTCCTCAAAAGTCAGCTGGTGGTTGTTGAAGTTTATAAACATCTTTCATGCCTTATTTTCCGCTTACTGTCTACGTATTCATACTCATATTACACTAGCATGCGCGACCCTTCAAAATAACATTGGCCTTATGATTTCCTTCTTCCTCTTTATATAACGCATCCACGCGTATATTGCAGATTTTGCACCCATCACAACAAATTTCCCGCCATGTTTTTGGTTTCGCATGGCTTAGGAGTTTTAACTCGAAGGTTAACGCATGCTGTGCTTTGAATAAGAATAGGGAGTGGATGAACTAATGAAATGCCTTGATGGTAGGGCTCTTTTGAATTGGCAGATGTGTGGAAACATAGGCGGTTGAATGAAGAAATACATGACTGATGTGAGTGGTGAGTTGGCGCCAGAGTAGTGAAAGGGACTTTGACAGAATCCGTGACCAAGTCTTTGCTCTTAATCTCTAAAATGGTAATGTGTATGCCAGCACCAAGTCAAATTGATTGCTTTAACGTTGTACTAGACATGACTGTTTGCTGCCATTTCCGTCTCTTCTTACAACAAGCTTATGATGATTCTCCATCAATGCCAATGCAATAAAAGTGGAAATCCGTTTAAAATTGGCTTCTTTGCGAAACAGCATTGTCAATCAAACTGCCACATATTGCTTCACACAAGAGCAGCTAGTGTTTATAGCTCCTTCTTTCATTTCTAACATCATGTTGAATGAGAAGGTCACCGACGTGGATTGTACCGTGAACGCACCACGTGACTCTTGTAAGTCGAAAGCCACTCTAATGTATCTTTCCGTCTACGCATTCATCAAATCACAGGTCCACGTACTACGGCAACGAGCTTTCACTAAATTAGCCAGGGATGTAACGCCCATATGATGCAAGCCACTGTAATCCAAGCCCTTCGATCACATGAGACATTGCTGTAAAGGCTTGAGCTACATGCATACAGTTGGACATGCACATAAAACCGGCTTTATTGCAAGTTCTCAAAGCATCCTATGAAAAGAGAACGCAGGGTTTGACGAGGGGGTGTCGGTGAAAAAAGAAGCATCGAAAAGACGAGAGACAATGTGAAAAAAACATGGAGACGAAGACAGCAAAAGACGGTGGCTTTTGTTCTTGCGCAACTGGAATTAACATACGTTGTTTCCCAAGTTACCTTCGCCACACCCAAGCGCTGATGAAAGGTAGAATTAGGCACCAGACAAGTCGTGTGTTGATTGACGGAAGAGAGCCACTTATTTGGCGTCCTTGCGTCAGTGATGATTGCATTCCATAGGGAGTGCGTCTGCTCAAGGAAAGGAGGTAGAGCGCACAGAATGGACCACCTAATGTTCATTACAATTTGCAATAGTTATGTCCGTGAAGCGAAAGGAAGAATTGAGGTATTAAGGTTGACTTAGAATCGTGGTTAATAAATGCAAAATTATCCAAAACGGATCAATCTATGAGACTTTTCTTACCGATGAAACTAATTTTGGTGTCTCAGGCACAAGTATTAAGTAAACACAAGAGATGGCTCTTGGGAACAACGCTAATGCCAAAAGCTTGTTTTTAGTAGTGATTGTGTGTGTGTGCAAGGAGATAAGAATGGCTGCAAGTTAGGCGAATCGGTGACTTGAAGACCTTTTAAAAGGCGGGAGACCGCAACAAAGCACAGAGTAAGCATGACCCTTACCTCCTACATTATACCCATTTCATTCCTATTGGGCGCTTTTAGAGTAAAGGCTGATATAAGATTCTACCATTTCTGATTTTTTTGCATGGATTATTTCCAATAAGTTGGATGGCATTATTGCTATCATTGGTAGGTGCAGTGACATGACGAAAAATCGAGTGCTCTTGTGTGAGCATAGAAAGATTTCGTTGGTATTATCACGATTGGTCAATTTGGTTATGACCTTCACTTGGCCCACCTCGCTGCGTATGCCCTGCAACCTATGCCTAAAATAAGCGATGACGAGCAATGTAAGTGGAAGCCCTCATTATGCAGCCCTTCGGCGATTTGTTCACGAATTGATGAACTGTTGAGTCGTTGCATTCTGAAGCGACAATCTCAATGGCTGGACCAGCACGCGTTTTAAGGAGATCGCTTGTAAGCACTCATGAGGTCGTTTCAAATGGTGTAGCACATACATTGAGCTCATGACGCGGCGTATTACTGTGTTGTCTGCCAAAGGCGATTTTATAAAGCACGAAATGAGGTGTTGGCCGGCAAGCTCCTCAAAATCTTTCCTGAGTCCTGTCAAGCTCCGTCTCACCACAATGTTGCGCCTCAATCTTCGGTGTTCCTCTAGAATTTATTACTTTGAAGGGCCAGCGCTTGATGTCGTCCTGTACAACCTCATCGTAGAATTGACGCCCGATAAGACGCTTTACGTCGAATACTGTGTTTGTGAGGTTCACGGTCGCCAGTTAGGTGCACCTAGACCTTAGATCCAATAGTCTGCGTTGGGAATTATGCCACTAAAGTATGTCCCAAATAAGCATAGCTGCTGAAGTTGAAATGCGATGCGTAAGCTCGTGGAAAAAGAAGAGTTTAAAAAAGACAAGGCCATTAAACGGGAGGCCTTGCGAACATTACCACCTATGCTATTTGTCGGCTAGAAATGCTGCAGAAATTCTCCTTTGCACATGCTTGAGCTAGCTATAATCAATCACAAATAGAAAATAATAAAATTCACTTGCATTGAAATACTTAATGCTAGATCATTACATTAGTAATGATTTGAGCTAAGTGTGCGAGTCTTCAACCTAATTGCTACATATCTGAACTACAGTTTAATCAATAAGTCAAACAGAAAACAGGAAAATGAACGTTTATCTCAAACATCAGGACCGACTCACTGATATCAAGGTCAAGTATGCGGGAACATTTTCTTATTCTGAGAATGGGTAGCTGTCACCAATCTAATGTTGCACCCATGTAAGCTAAAGGAGCATGCCAATGAGTGGACCGAGAACGCTGGTGCCTTCTATCAACTTCAAAAGGGCAATGAATGGAAAGACCACTTTTGTCATTGTGTTGATTTGCCTCTTATTCGATGGCTTCGGTTATCCTAAGCTATCAACTTTTCCGTCTTGCGAATAATCTGTGTGCCATTCTGGTTCAGATACTGGCTGCGGTTGTCAGAGTGGTGTACTCTTTCATAGACTTCTATGGCCTGGTCACGCCCGACTGATCCGTGATTCATCGTGTTCGAATGTGTTTTATTTTAACATGTGGGTTCTTATAACAGCACACGGTACCAGCGATGTGCTAAAAATTAGTCACCCTTTAAATTCGAACGATGCTAGTTCGCACTCCAAATATATAGGGCTCCAATGTTGTTAGCAGGAGGGGTCGATTCATAGGCAAGTTGCAGATCCTTCTTGAAGACCAAGCCCTCAGCTTTAGTAAAAGTTGTGAATGTGACAGTTATTTCTACTTCAGATCTTTTTCCTGGCAGCGCAGAAGTCAGGGTCCTGGAGAGGAGGAGTTGACGTTCGGCTGCGCTGCCGTAATATGCGACTGATGATCTCTTCGGAGCTGTTATAGCGTAATGCATAGCGCGTCCTTTTTTTACCCAGAACATTGCGATTCCGAGTCTCCCCTACAGCTATGGTAGCGTAGCTTATACCTTCCTTTCTTCGCCGCCTAATGCTTTGTGCATAGTTAGGAATTTTACCGCTTAGAAACCATCTCATATTCAATTAATCCACTCCTGTCGGCCGCGATCATGCCATTTTGTAGCAAACAAATCTCGTTCCTACTCGCCGTAATAATTCGCTGCACTCGCATGCCATCCTCTCCTACTTCGCCACACCCTCGCCCGCCTCCTGCTTTCTCCTCTAATGGATAGGATGGAGTAGGCGGACAAATCGCCATTACAATGCGTTTTATACGTGGCGCAGCAGAGTAGAAGGGTAAGGTAGGGGGATTAAGTGCACCGATCCTGACGTGATTTGAACACACATCTAGAGTCCGACGTTCTGTAATTACACCACTAAGTTGCTAACGTAGTCTTCGCGCCACCTTGTCAGCACCATCACCAATTAACGCCAATGCCTTGTGCGTCTACCCTTCTCTTCTTGCAGCAGCTATTGCTGTAGATGACGGTAATGCCATGTAGATGGGTATGAGTGATGGGGTAGTAGCAATACTGCCGCATTCACCTATGCAGGTCTCAGGGTGCAATGTTGTGTATATGGGAATGAAAGTGAGTGGGTGGAATAAATCACGCGTAGTGTCCTATTTGATTCGTCATTATTAATAGGTCAGACATGCAAGCAAAATTGCCTCACATGACCGGCTTTCACCAAATCGCTATTAATTTTTTTAGGATAACTCAATTCTGATCAAAAGTTTTTCCCAGACGAGTAGTTTTGGGCATTCGGAGCCAATGAAACGCTTTGATTGAATAAATACGGTTAAAGCTGTCTTTACGACACACCTTAACAATGATTGTGGCCGCAGAAACACCTTGATTAAGTGGTAAATATGCATCTTTAACTTTTATTAATCTACTTTAGACCGCAAGACCTCGATGCGGATGGATTGTAGTAGAATAAAGTATAAATTTATTTCCGCTCAAGGATTTTAAGATGGGAAATCATTTGCGTACAACATACCGGGATTCGCACTGCGGTTCATGGGATTTCAAGTGCCATTTTGCCAAACTTTGTCTCGATTTGTGTAGAGCACAGACTAGTCAGAAAATAGAGAACAACAAGGAGAGCACACTGAGGATAAGGATAAAGACGGAAAGGAAAACGAATCCAAATTAGGGTCCAAGGAGCAGAAAGAGGTCCAGTTAAAAGGTCCATAGCTTTGATTCGACAACGTCAAGGAAGGCCAAGCACTCCTGCAGTACCCATTCTTACACTGTTTTTTGCCTGAAGGAAAGAGCGTGTATGGCGACTAAACGATTTCTCGTTTCTTCTTAACCCTCCCTGTTCAGCACGAGAATTCACTTTAGCCTCCTCATTCAAATATACCTCCAAAGAGGTAATCTAACTCCGAAGGTCCAGAAGAGTGCCTAGCTACAACTTCAACTTTGTTGATAGACTGGGCACATGTTTGGTGATTGCATTTAGCAGTGTCCACAAATGGGATGAACGCATTGGTGGTTCCGGAACAAATAGGATTCTGAATATAAGTTGACTAGATCAGTAGCAGTTGCTCAGATACAGAATATGCCACTAAACTTGAGTCGCGTAAACACCACCGATCCCAAGCTGGAATGCCCTGCATGACGATTTTATCGTGTCACTAACTGCAGTTGAAGTGGCGAGAGCCGAGAATCTGCCGTTGGTGTATCGACGATTATTATCATGTCACTGACTTCAGCTGAAGTGGCGAGAGCCGAGAATTTGTCGTTTGCTTATCGTATTTAGGGGTCGGATTAGTACACATGTGTCTGGTCTTTCATATTTATTTTGAATGCCTTCTTCCCATACAACGCAGACATTAGTAAATGTTCACTGTATTTAGTTTGCTGCGAATAGCCCGCAATTATTTGTTAACATCTATGGTGGGCTGATTTAAACTCACTGCAGATTTTAGCTCCTAACATGAGGTTGGTCTTTTAAGCGAAGTGTTTCAAAGACCTAAGCACTTCAACTGTAAGAAAATAAACAACCATTGGTCGCTCTACTTCAGCGATCGGAATGCAATGTACAAGTGCCGATTTTCTTCTTGCGTGACTAAGTTTACTTGATATGAATAAGCAACAGCACCAGATCTCAATCCGTAGGCCACTAGTGATGCGGCTGTGGCTGTCGTATTCCTTGAAAAGGACATGAAGGGAACTACCAGACTAAACAAAATAAGGCGATGGTATGTCGCTTTATGCATAATCTGAGAGAGAAATTTCACAGCGAGTGTGAATCATCAGGCATTTGCATAGCCTAAAACAAAAAAGGAACAGATGGCTCGGCCGCATATTGGTGAGAAGAGCAGCCGTAGTACAATTATGCACAGCAGTACAGGGAAAGAAACACTCATCATAATGCAGACGCTGTGCCTCTCACCATTTGCATCAGAATCAGGCCACAATCTAATGCGTACCAGCATTTTGAGTAGAGCTACTGCTGCGTGATCTAAGCCTCATTAGCTTTTTGGAGATAAAGTGATGCATTCCTCAGAATTGGGGTAGGCTACAAGAACGCAATCCAGGAATGACCATCGGCGCCGATTAGAGGGCAATCAATCGAACGATGGCATTTCAATAAGTCGAAACGGCACTACTAGCTTAATAGACTTAACAATTTTTTCACTTCTTTAGCATTCCAGTCTTCACACTTTGGAAACTAATCACTTGCAGCAATTCATGCGTAGCTTAAACGCTATTTTCGCCAGGATATTTGCAGTCCTCACACTGCCACCTCCGACACTAACATTAGGAGCCTCTTACCCGCTTGAACTTATCCCTCCACAGAGACCTTCCTTAGCTTCCGTCCCTGCCTGTCTTAAACTTGCGTATTGGCGATGCGAATGCCCCTCGCAAGACGTAAGGCTAATGTGTAGCAACATCACTCCTCAAGAAATAACTCGCATTCATACTCCACGCGTGTGCTTATAAGTATGTTGCAAGCCAGTGGAGTGATGCTGTCTTGTCCAACATAGCAACCTGTGCATTTACACGCACACCGTGAAAGCATTGATAATTAAATCGTTTGTGCCAATGTGCTGGTAAATCTTATATGGATGTCTGCCCTATCAGCATGGCGATGTTGTGAGTGAGCAATTTGAATGAGTTTATAGGACAGATAACACGAGTGCTTGAACCATAAAATCAAATGGGTTAGTGGTAACGAAGTCAGTGGATGCAGATATGTCGATCGCAGTGGTTGTAAAAATTGATGCCGAACCTTTAAGTTGAGCGTTGCAGGATTCGTGGTAGATCCACTCAAAGAGTACTTTTTTTCCACTTTCATTCGCTTTAGGATACGCTGTTATAACATGATATGGCTTACACGTCAAAAAACAAAAGCTTTTAGCAGTATATGGTATATGCGTCCCTATAACTGGTGGCAAATAGTAATTATTTTTTATCTACAAGCCGTCACCTTGTCGATACTACGCTGTAAAGTGCACTGTTCTATACTGGGTAAAATTTTACGCCTATAAAACCATTTGGATGCATGAAAGCCTCATGCGTCGATAGTTCACTGTCAAATCACCACATCTTGACATAACAAAAGAACTTGCGTAGTAGACTGGCCCATTTCTCGACTATCTGTCTAGTTTTACGAGCAAATTTAATCCTTGGAGGTTGTACTCTCGCATTTAAGCATAACCTTCGGTCCGTGCTGATGGCTTCGAAGACCTCCCGAACTAAAGAAAGGAGTCTGTCTTTCCATAAACCTGCAGTTTATTGTGACGTCACTGAAAACCCATACCGCTGTATTTATGAGGCCTTTTTGAGACCTACTCGATTTCTTCAAGTTTTGCGAGTTTGCGGATAATCTCGTACAAGTCACCGATAGTATCGAATGGCAATTTTAAGCCATGCGATTTGGCGATGAATGCATAACTCAAGTCAGCAGCCAACTCCATGTCCAGCCTAGGGCAAGAATGGAACGAGGAGTGCGAAAGAATAAGACAGATAATACAAGCTAAGGTGAAAGCGTAGAGGCCACCAGGTGGGTAATGAGACTGAGCTAATGTGGACTCGTGCGCTGTCGGATGACCCGTTGGTGCATGCCCATCATCCATGTGATCTATGGGCTAACCGCCTGCGTGGGTCTTTTTGACTGCCTCTGTGTGAGTCGCTTCATGTAGAGGTGTTTAACATCAGAAAAATGATTTTTTGAATCGGCACTAAATACATTACTTCTAACAGCTAAAATATGCACAATAGCCCACAACGTTTGCTGCTTTGAATCATTTCAACAAAGCCTTATTTAAGATGGCATTTCTAGTCCATGGGGCGTTTTTGCTACCTAGGATTGCAGAACAAGATTTTATATCTGTTATCATCGCTTCTATCATCTTTTCAAAAAAGAGAGCTATTCAACGTGCGAGCAGTGCAAAGCAACCTTTCCGGATGGCAACAACTTAGTCCGCCACGCTTGAGAGGCGCATCAGTGTAAGTCCACCAAGTATCAACAATGCTACCAGTTATGCATCCCTATTGCATACAATATAGCTTATGGTAATAATTCAGCAAGGAAAGTGCAAGGGTGCCAGCAGCAAAATAAGCGTCCGAATAGCACCAGATAGTTATCATTTTCGATTTTTGATGCAACACAGTTATAATGCTAACTCATCGGATTCAAATTACCATCTTTTGCAATTCATAAGTGCACTTATTACCTTGTAAGCTCTACATGTTTGAATTTCCACAAACTTTACTTTTCGCTTCAGCCTAGTTGCCAAACATTGGTTTTAGCTTCACAAGTAGTGTTTCGCAAAATATAGCATTGCAAATAAACCAGCTGTGTTGGTTAACGAGGATGAGTAGAATGATCGCCATATTTTTCCTTTTGGACATTAGACCATTTAAGTGCCATCACTGCAGTGCATCATCCGCAAGTGAAGACAGCGTTAAAACGCACACTTCTGATTATCATAGGAGCAAGTTCAGCAATTCACAGATAACGCCTTCAGCCATTTTTTAAACTAATGTGCTCTAATGTTCATCAGCAGTTCGCAAGCTCTAACCTTTCTGTTTTTAAGGAAAGACTATGCTTTAATGCCGACATTGTTCTCAATTCTTCTCAATACTACATAATTTATACCAACGCCTTCACGCGATTCATAAGCAATACCTTTGATCAATCTGATGGTTAGCGCTGTGCAACAAACCAAATACTTACTAATTTACAACCATAAAAATTTAAATGCCATTACTGCGACAATTCCGTTGCAACGGATTTCAATTAAACAAGCTTACTGCAGAATAGTGGTGCATAAACACGTTCTTAGCTTGCTCCTACTTCCATTCAGCTATTGAAAACGCTATTGTTTGGTTAATTTAATCGTACCCGCAGATCACTGAGCGAAGCGTCATTCTACTGCTTAAGCGAATTTCATAAGTAGTGAAACATTTGACATCAGCATTGCAAATCATTGTTACCATGAAATGGATGGTTGCTGCTCTATGTGACAGATGCAGTCGTTGATCTGACGTCCAAGCTTGGTAACGAAATTTTTGCTGTTCACCCAATTATCGGTATTTGGCAATAGCTAAATTAAAAATTAGAATTTCAATGGTGCGAAATCGACAAATGTACTTTCCAACAGTATCAAAGTATATCTCGTCCCTTCCGATAACTTTTGTTCTGAAGCATTGTTTATCTGCCTTTTTGCTTACCAGTCTCACATTTCATATCTTGCGCTGCATTCTTTTCTCACAATAAGAACTTTTGTTTTGTTTTGACTTTTAGACTGTTTGAACATTCAGAACTTGTTACAACAATTTGCATATGCTTTCTATTGCCTCATACAGCCTTCTAAACTTAACTACTGTCTTCAAGTATACCGCTATAAGTTTGTTAAATATGAAAAAATTGTAGCTACACCTCATTGCGTACGTAACCAATCAAAACAATCCTATAAGTGTGGCAGTAAATCAATATTTGGATATGTATGGCGCAGAAGGAAACCTAGCGATGTGCGACCGTTCCTTTAAAGTTTAAATAGACGCAAATGCCTAAAAGAAGTGGATGGGAGAATTCCAAGGGTTACGATTAACTTCTAACTTTGCCAAGCTACAAAAATAAATAAAAATATTGTTAATTCATTCTCACCTTTTGATGCAAAAATAGGTGCTTCTGTGCGAACTTACGTAAAGCACTCTATTTTCAATGCCGATATACTAAAGTTCTGAGAATCTGCAGTTAATAGTGGGAGAAACTAGTCAGGTTTTGACGCTACTAATACCGTAAGGGTCCGAGGGCCTTAAGGATTCCCGAGACAGCGACGAACCTTCATATCATGCCAAATTCAATGCAGAAGATAATGATATGTATGGTGAAATTACAAGACTAGCTTGCAAAGCGAAGATGCAGCTGCAAAATCTAACTTGATGCATTGTGCAAGGAGAGCGATTTGAGATTTATTTTAAATGACACTAAGAAGACAATCTAAACTACCTCACACCTAGCAAAATGCACGAAAATCTGGTTTTATGGCACAGGCCTTTTCTGGAACCCGAAGTTTTCCATTTTAAATTTGTCACTTTTGGTATGCCAAGTTATTTCCAAATTTTTGCAGGAAACTCTATGTGTAAGCTTCAATTTGAATGGATCAAACTAAAAGTGCTCTGCAGCAATGGCTGATGTGCCCATGAGACGCCCATCGGATAACTAAATACAATGTCTTAAGTCACAATTCACCCTTCATTGCTTGATGCAACTTCAGTATGAATTCAGAAGACTTGAATGCAGACATTGATGCCGAAAAATATTGCTGACATTTACATTGCATCTGTCTGAAGATTCATTCTCAAGGCGAAGTGAAGAATGTGCGGTTATAATGCGCTTGACATCCAGCCTTTTACGGCTCTTCGGCGTGATGCGGCAACGTATGCCTAGATTCCTGCTTGACAATAATGAGTGCGTACTAATCATACTTAGGCCTATTTCCAATATGTAGGTTTGCCAAAAGATGAATGAATGTAATTAGAGGACTTGTCAAGACTTAGACTATCCCAATTCTTTAAAAGCAACTAATGATTACCTATTCTGGTGAAGAATGGTGCCTTTAATCACATGCATGCGCAAATGCGACAGGTGCGCTGCCAAATCACGCGACTACCACTTATACCACCCGCTCAGCCATTCAAATAATTCGGCGAATGTCATTGGACACGACGCGTTCTGATTAGCTTGTGCTGATACTCGCAAGAGTTATGGTCCTCAGCACACCGCCAAAGAGACTAGGAGAATAATCTTGAAACCGCCACCACGCCTTGTGGAGCATCGGGTTTCAGTGATACCATCTGCGCATTTGAAACACTTTAGAGAAAGGCAAATAAAACAGTTATCACGAAAGCCGACCGGTACCTAGGCTTTCCTTCAAAATGGAGTCTGACACTCAGGAAAACTCCCCTATCCTGTTGCAGTATTATCTAAGCTCAAGCGACCCACATCAGGTGATTATGCACGCATATGGTTGGAAATAGGCGGCAAGCTCCTCGGCATAGGAATAAAATTCAAGCTGCAGACTCCTTTCTTAGAACCGTCTTAAGCATGTTCCTACACATTGACGAGTTTCGGTGAGACAGACATGCATTGAACTAATTCAAGTGGAACGCTCCCTTCTGTGAGCTTTCAATGAGATCTTTTGCCGGCTCAAAACATCGGTCTCTTTTAATTATGTAAGCTGCTACTCAGGATTACTTGTGATTCTGCTATCTACAATCATATCCTGCTCTATAAACGATAAAATCATGGTAAACACCTCAATAACTATTTAGCGTTGCCTTATTTACTGCCAAAGAAGGCTTCTTTAGGAATTTGTGTTTAATAAAGTCACTGAAAAGAATTAAGCCCATCGAGAGGATTATGCCTGCTGCATAGACTTCTGCAAAATTATTCTGATCTGGACATGATAGGTTTATCACTTTAGAAAGGAAAGGGGGCACAATAAGCAGAACAAACGCCTGTGATTGTTTCAATTTAATTATAAAATAGTTGTAAAAACCAATCGGGGAATTCGAGCACTGCATGGGGCATCGCAGCTAATTGAAACAGAGGTGTTTGCATGAGCCTCTAAATGACATATTGACATGACCATTCAAATAATTTCCTGCAATTAGCGATCCGGGTAACATCCTCCTGAATGCACCACATTCGCCAATTCATTGGTGCAGACATCAGAGGTGAGTCATCCATGAAGCCAAGTGCATCGGCACAGTCTAAGAAGAACTTCACCCCACTAATCTTGTTGCATTCCTCGCCTTCAATTATGATAATTCCAAATGTCTGATCAGGAGACAAGTTTGACATTATGTCGTGTAGTTCAGCCCTAACATTCAGACACTGCTGCAGGAGCAATGAAAGTTCAATAACATAGAAAGCGCAGTCATAATCAGCTAGCCTTGATCTTCCTTCTTTTTGACGTCGTTCAAATTCGCTGTCTTCAAAGAGGCTCAAAATGAGTTTGTAGTTTTCTGGTAACATAAAATATGACTTTGTAAGGCGCAACACACTAACAGCTGCCACAGTAGTGCGAGTGGAATCAACTATTCTCATTGATAATTCCACAAGCATCAAATGAGTCAAGCCTGGAGGAGCCAGCACTTTGGTGTTCATTTCGGGCTCTATTAAAACGCAGTCTACCCTTTTAGAGGCATTCATGGGGACAGGAAGGGATGAAAACCGAAGATGGAATTTCATTTGTTCAAAATGTTGTTCAATGCATTTGTTAATCCACAAGAGAGACAGTGGCTACGAATGAGACATTAGAGCTGCGCAGACATGTTTGTCAATCCAATTCCACTTGCTCATGTATGAATGTTGATTTTCTGAAAGGATAACCGATTTCCACGCCGGAAGTGCAACGCCAATGCTTGCTATATCACAAGGGCTGGGGTATTCACATATTGTTCCACGTGCATTCAGTGAAACATGAGCCCTGTGTTTGTAACCCATCGAGAATGCCAAAATTTTCTGCAATGGGCCAGTTTAGTATATCATAAGAGTTTTTTGTTGTCAAAGAAGTATGAATCATGTGCAAGTCAAGATTTTGTCTTTTTCGTCCACTATTTGTGCTGCCAACCGTAAACCCACTCGCCACTCTTCAGCACCCTGAATATGATATAACGTGGCAGCCGGAAGTAATGGGTTTGAAGTTTATCCGTTTCAAGAGGAGCAGACGAATTGAATTAGGTCATATGTTTTTGTAAAATTACTATAAGGACTTAGTGATAGCCATTTAGCATTTTAGAATTCATTTCTTTCTCGGGTGAGATACCGCCTGTTCCGTCACAAGATTCGCAGTCACTGAGTGCCTGTCGCCAAAAATTTGTAATATAATAAGCAAACTTTGCAAAGGCATTTGCGTGCAAATTGCAATCGTGGTTTAAATTTGTACGAAATAGAGAAAGCACATTAATAAAGCGGGGAACTGCATGCAACCTTTAAAGAAATTTAGTCATGTATCTTCAGGAGGACGCAGAAACATACGCATTACAACATTCAATTTACCCATTAAAACAAATCTGGAAAGCAGGATAAAAATACCTGTCTTGTGTATCAGCACGGCCGCGTAAGGCGTTGTCACAATGCTCGGCTTTAATCCGGCATAATAAATGGAGTGCTTAAGATACAGGAATGAAAAAGAGAACGTAACTTTTATTGAGACTGAAGTGCCGTGTGACTTAATGGTAACTTTTGCATCCAGTGGGTATCGCTGTTGCAGGCTCGTCGTGTCTCACCCTTCTCTGTTTGAAGACTAGCCTTCAAGGCAATAAAATATGACGCAATCAATGTAGTAAGGCCAGCAAGAGCAGAAAATCAGTGCGATTGACAACTAGTGGTAGCATATAGTGGCAGCAGGTCATGGCTGGTGCTATTCTTTGCCACGTGCGTGAGGCAGTTCTCCCGTAAATTAGCAAAGTACGCACTTCAAGTAGGGTAGGCAGATTAGGTCCGACCCGCGCTTAAGGGGCCTATAGTGATAGTTGTGGTACGTAGCTGCACTCTATTGTTCACTTAGTACCATAAATGACGAAAATCGAACTCCAATTTCTTATTACAGAGTCGATATCTTGTGGTAGTTCTCGATTCATGAGGTGACTCGCAGCAGTGCATAAGAAAGACGTAAGGAGAAAGGTGCATAAACAAAGGAACCATAACGCCCAACACTAATGCAATATGACTGCAGCTTATGATGCTTATGATGTACTGCGCTGCCGTTTTGTGATCAAATTTATTACTGTCTATCCCACAGCCCTTTAATATCCACACTCCTTTGACCATATAATTAAATGGTGCAAGGGGCAGACGACCGACAAACTGCAACAAACTGCTGTGCAAAAATATTGCTGAAATATTACTTCCTTACCTTCTCAACTTTCCTATTCGATCTCGAGACCTACTTGTATGCCCTCTTGACTCTTTGAAGAGAAATACGAAATCACATGCTTAGAGGTTATAAAGTTTGTGCATAGGATTTCAAGCAAACCGAGTACAGGGAATAGCACAGAGTGATTAAACATTTAAAAATGTGCTCGTTTAAAGTGCATGCACACACGGTACACAACCACGGGGTTTGCTATTTACAGTGACTGCTTATCACTGTCTAATACATTTTACATCGCATTTACTTATCTTGCCGGAATCCGATAGATTTCCACTAAGTTCATGCCATTTAGTAAAATCGTAAACCTTGGGATTCGTTACTGAGGACTGAGTCGTAGCTCCCACAAAACCATACTCACCGCAATTCTCTATTCTTCAGCATGTCAGATCGCCTTCACCAAGGTGTGAATTCGCCCGACCCTTAAAGCTAAATTGTGTGGCACTTTAGATATGCCACTTTGTTGGTGTCTTAAGGAGAGTTTCATCAATTTGCTCGGCCCTTATTGAAATAAGTTCCTAATAAGTTTTGCCCCTTTTGCTCACACCAGAGGGATCTTGAAGGCCGTAACCTGCTCATTTTTATCTCTTACAAGAGTGCAGTTGGTTAGACCTGATTAACCTGCATTCGTCATTTTGACGGGTGATGAGTGTGAAAGTGTTTCTACGCAGAGCAACCAAGCAAAGCAGATGTGCTCACAAGATTAAATGCCTTAAAAATTTCCACGTTCTACGTTGAACGCAGTGTGCCCGTTCACAAAGCTGTAGGTGCACAGGAAACGATACGTGCGATGGGTGGGTAGGCTTTGGGAGGGGAGAATTTGAAGGTTCAGCTAAGGCGCTCTGAGGGTAGAACTTTTTACGCTACAGATCCTACAGACTGTTAATACTCCTGGCATAATGCTTTTAAAAATATCGTTTTGCTTTAGTAGCCAATCGAAAATGATGCATCTTGCCTTTGACTGTCCAGTGGACGACAAATTTGCCTCACAGCCCTTTTCTCCAATCTTTGCCGATTTCTTGAACTAATATAAGCGCTATCGCATCATCAATTTCATGAGCTTCATTTGCTTTGGCACTACATCTAAGATGCCACATCTGAGTGTCTGTGTGGTTATCATTTGGGCGTGTGGCTTTCGCTATCGCTAATGTGTTGCTTGACTGTCGGTTTGAGTAATATTTGGGTGGTTTTGCTTTAACTATTGCTCTTGCCTTGATGCATGCAACACAGTTCCCAGCATTTAGAGTTATTCTACATACAGATTTTATTCATGCCTTTGTGCATCATTTGGTTAATACAATGTTCTACCTGGTTAATCGCATCGCCATAATTGTATCATCTGCCTTTAATGAAGTTGGCATGTCATTTGCATTCCAGATAAAACCCCAAGTGCATTTAACTAAGGCTGCAGGAAGATTTGCAGGCTGTTTTCTTTGCACAAGTTAATCAACTAAATGCATAAGGTGTGGTTTTACAGCGTGCAAGAGGCGAACTACGATAAAGGTTGTAGTTTTTGATATTTACTTTATCAGACGATGGGATTGCAACTAATCCCATTTGGCGGAATAGCCCTCGGTAACTCCCAGCAATGGCGGTTGGCCATTTTCCGTTATAATAATGGAGAACCTGTCTGTAAAGGATGCTTTTGTGACCCCTGCTCTATATGCGATTCGCATTAACGAAAAGAAAAGTGTAGTAACATTTCTCATTTGCAGTGATGCTAAGTGCAATTAACGGTCCAAAAATGAACTCTTGACCTTTTTACGATGGTGACATGCCCAAATCGATTTTTGGTGTGAGTTCCTAGCAGCTGCAACTCATGCACTCACAATTCAACGTACGGTAATGCAGACGCTCCAATGACTATGCGCAACAATGAACGACCACTGAGGACTGCCACTGCCATTGGCTTGCAACCGACCTCCATTATACCAATGACATTCTTTTAATATCTTGTCGCTTCTGTTAGGCCTGGGTTGTTGTCATTATAATGTGCTGACCTCAAGTTGTCTAAGGAGTTTCTAACCTACCATGCAATCCTGCGTCTACCCAGCCACTACCTCTGCTGTCCCACATCGTGACAGCCGGCGTATGTACTGTCTCGCCCTCAGTAGGTGCTGCAGTCATTTGTAGCAGTTAAGTGACATTTTATCATATGGCTACACATTTAAAGTATCATAAGTGCATGTCAGGGCCTTCCTGTTACGCCTTGATCCCATTTTCTTACTTAGGCCATTGGATGTCGAAGCATCCGCTTAATGTAGCTTAAGAGATCCCAAATTCACGAATTGGCCACTGAAGTTGGTTCAATGTTTGCTTCATTGTATTTGTCCTTTGATTTATATATTGATTAGATCCCAAGTTATGAGCCCCATGCGCATTAAATTTTTATTGTTAAGACTGCGAATGAGCGCAAATATCAAATTGGGTAAAAGGATGGGCACAGGAATCAGATCCTTATGTGATGTTACACGTTAGAATTAGGAGCTTATCGCGATGGCAGTGAGATATCACGTCTGCAACTCACAGCTATCAACGCTTGTCACCAACTCTCCGCACGACTCACCAAAGAAGGACTGTTAGCGAGGCCGAGTTACGAATGTTTAGGCATACTCCAAGTGCCTAAATTTCCCCTGATTTTTATCTGTTCTCGTAAATTATCATGGCCATGTTTTAAATACACATATTCTAATTTCAAGGTATTTCTAAACTCACTGATTTGCTCAAATTCACTAGATCTGATCTTCAGTTATGCCTGCAACTCTAGTCGATTGTGCTGTTTTTGCGATTGGTGGTGACATATCTTATTACTTAGCTATCACGTAAAACTAAACAATTACGCAGTCAAATTGGATTCCATCAATTGCATTCTGTGACATTACAAAAATGCAGTCAGTTATGGCGTGAATAAACATTACTTGCTGGCTGATTGCGGGTCGAGAAGACGACGTGTCAGGTGACATTACAACATTGTCCTGGCAACCAAACCTACGTCTTCATACTCACATCAAAATATCTCTCATTGTGAGCCTAGCGATGAGTTCAAATCGAGTAACAGAACAGGACCATGCATGCAGATGCAAAGCCGG
Source organism: Taenia hydatigena (assembly GCA_036345935.2). NCBI lineage: Eukaryota > Metazoa > Platyhelminthes > Cestoda > Cyclophyllidea > Taeniidae > Taenia > Taenia hydatigena. The sequence continues at coordinate 75,624 of JADWOT020001404.1, read as the reverse complement.
TCTAGCGTGAACATAATTTCTGCAGAACAAAAGAGGTACACCAGTAGGCATTCAATTCGTCGTGGCGAAGTCCGTCTTCTTCTCAAAGAATGTGGATGCAGGTGCAGACTTGGCCCAAATGTTGGCGCTTCGGATTCGCAAGTTGGAAGCAGGGTGGAGTGCTGAACGAGCGACTCATTATCCTATGTCCAACGTTAACTTAATGAGAAAGAGACTATAAGGTGGATGCGGGCTTGACTGTGTTTGATGAAATCTTAGTCAACTGGACATGAAAATGATGGCGTCGGTAGGATTTGCATGGATTAATCCTACCACATCGATTGCCTTCTACTCTAGCGCTGGTAATGACTGCTATTCCCAATGATATCAGCACTTTTTCTCCCTGTTATGCAATGGAACAGATAGTCTTCCTTCGTTTAATGTCAACGCATTGCGATAGGGCTGAAGATCGCATAGACGCAGAGCAACGACTTCGCTCACGCATGACGCTTGGGTTAGCGTCACATGCAAGGAGTCAGTAGGACACACACTCTTAACTGATTGGCTTACACTAAAGCACGCGCCGCTACAGTACATGGACCGGGTTGGTTTACTGGTGGCACTGAAAATAAACTCGAGCGCACAAAGTGCAGAGGACAGAAGTGGTTGGAGAGCCACATCCGAAGCGGATCTTGGATTACAAGCTCACTGAGCAGTGGCAGGCGTACTACAGTCCATAATTCTCTGCTTGTAATGATCCAATTATTCTAGTACGTTAACTGTATCGATTTAGTGGCAATTCGCATAAAAATATCGTCCATGAAAGAGATCATTTCTAGCATCGTCTTTTAGGAGATGCCCGCATCAGATTGGACTTCGCCCAACACTATCAATGCAGGTAGCGCAAATCCTCTTCTATTTCTCTTTCACCGCCTTCTGTGCCTTCACTCTTGATGCTTTCTTCGCAGCCTTGCCTGCCACTACTTCAGGAGTCATGACAACCTCTTCCCATCAGTGGAACGCAACACTATTACTGAAGAAGTTCACACCGCCAATGGCATAGGCGCCAGTTCATCGCAACTACCAAAAATGGATAATTAATCTTCTCTTTGGCTTAGTCGTAAAGAGCGAAGATCGTGCTAACAGCCTGCCATAGCTCAACACCATTTCGGTGATGCTACTTTTGCATGAGCCTGGAAACACCAATTTGGTCGGCCTTGGCTTTTTCGTTTGTTGTAGATACTACTGCTAGTTGCTGGTCAATCCGTCATGCTTACGCAAATCATGATGAAAATGCGGGGAAATAGCATTCTGCTATTGGTACACTTGCGACTCATTCGCTTGTATTTTGGGCCATTTTAACTACTTTCTGGAGGAAGCAAGAAGTCCGACTCGGGTCAGGATCACTTAAATTAGTCCGTGCTGTACCATATTGAACTTAAAAATGCAACTGTTCCAAATGCGTATTGGGTGGCTCTAGTTGAGAAATCCAAGCTCACACTTGAAAATGGATCTCAATCAATGCGACGGTCTCTCAAAAATTTATCTTTGGACGAAATCTGTGGGTGGCACAGAAATAACCTTTCTTGTCGACTTGTTCCGACATTGAATTATCGATAATTGTGCCAGCATGCCCATGAATCTGTCTTTGGAAAAAAAAAAGTCTTATCCTTCCATAAGCAATGCTTTCCCATGCAATAATTATTGGTACAAGTGTCTGCAATATTAGTGTATATCTATAAATGTACGCAAGTCTCCACATCTTGTAGCAATCAAGGCTGTACATTAGTTTCAGTGATGCCAGCAGTGTTGGTGTCGAGCTAGAGAGCTAGTAAGTGTTTACTCAATCCTTAGAGACGTGGCTGTAGAATATTTAAAAAATTTACCAAAAGAACAGTGCTTATAATCATATCATTGAAATCACCATCCATGGTAGCTTATTTTGTACCAACTTTCACCTTATTCCCAATAATCCTTTTCCTGAAGTTACGACTTGTGTCACACCTATCTATCGACCATGCTAAGTACCCTAGTCAAGTCCCAATAAAGGCATTGGATAATCGCATTAACTAATCACACGTGGGCGTAGTGAAGCAGGTAACTTGTCTCAATGCACAAATCCGTCTCACCATCCACCTTTGTATACGGTTGTCGCAACTTGGAGTAGACATCGAATAGTACCACGTGTAAGCGTTTATCCTATCAAACAAGAATATAATTTTGTGGCCTGTGTGCCTTAGTCTTTTATTTTTCGAATAATGAAAAACCGGTAGGTGTTGAAAAGTAAATTGATTACGCAAGAGCTTCCTTATTGTGGGCAAATTTGAGCAAAACTTTCCTTTCAACGATAGCTTGCAGTTCTATTGACAACTTTATCATCCTCCGTGGGTGCGCGCTCTTTTATGAAGGCGATATCAATTCCTCTCCTAAAAGTGGTCGAAATTTGAGACAGGTCTGTGAATTTTGGCATTATTCCGTATAAACGTTTACTGCATATGGCGTGGTTCCATCACCTTCGTATGTGGAAAGGTGCCTTGAAAATCTGCAAATGACCTTCTCGACACATGGACTTAGTCACAACAAAACTATGGTGATTGCATCCCAGGCCCCAGATTGGCACAGTAGTTAAGTGCTACTGAATCCAAGCACAGTCGCAGCGCATGTCTTCGTGTGAGCCAACCAGCTGCAAGCACGTACCTTACTGACTCGTTAGCTGCAATGCGCAGCCGTGACAGCGCGCGTGGGAAAGCTCGTTGTCCCCCCTTCCCATCGAAATACACCGGCTTTACAGAATGCGAAATGATCCTACGTTCCTATGTGGGCGCATTTTATGCGTCGACTGTGTAGCATGGATCAGTCTGCGTGATGGACTGATGCAATTACCTTCTTGTCTGATGGCTTAAAAGCCCACTCAACACGGCCAAGATCATATGGCCCTTAACCAAGTCCATTCATTGCATTAACGGTGAGCGTAAGAGATTGTGCTGTCTGCTCAGTATCCTACTCTGCTTTTAACTTACAAACACGAAGTGACACAAATGGTCTTACACAGACTCTGCCATTGCCTAGACCAAATTTACAGCTTTGCATCCATTATCACATCCAACAAGATGAAGGCGTGCTCTTACGCACGATGCTCCCATGCATGTTGCGCGAATTTTGGTCAGGCTTAACTGACTGTGTTCCTGTGTGCATTGCCTTATTCCTCTACCACATTAGAATTTGATGAAGCCCGCATAAAACGCTAGACACAAAGCATGACACACTGATACTTTTTTTCCATAGAAAGTAACATTTAGATGTCTTTAGCAGACTATATATGAAGAGCTTGGTTCACAATTCATGCAAGTGGGTCCAAAGTTGAAAGTTACCGATGATTAAGGAACACTAAATTCCTGGTTTCGACAGGTTCCGTGTTTGATTGCTCACATTTTATTGGCCATTTGAGTCGAGTGTTGATGCTGGCCGAATTCACTTAGCCTAGGCAGTACTGTTATCGCAGTTAAAAGGCGCCTGCTGATCCTATTGGTTTCCATCCCTTTTCAAATTGTGATAGGGGATGAGAGATCCCACTTTTTGTTAATTACTAGTGCTTCATTTGTTGGCAATAACATGCCTTCAGTTTTGACAGGTTCACTACTTGAGAGCATCCAAACTATTTTAAACCAGAGGTGATGGCGTTAGAAAAAAGCGGAATCGGAACAAAACACTTATGCCTCGTCTTGAATGCTGCATATACGAACAAGTATACCAAAATATCTTGATGGATGACCCTGTAATGGGGTGTTGTGGCTCCTTGCCTTTAATCCGGCAAAAAACGCATCCGTGAACTTTAAAATGTGGGTGCTTAGTTAATGGCGTACTTAATTTTAAGGATTTATGCTATATTAGTGAATCCTAGGCTCGCTTTCTCTTATCATAGTAAGGAAATGCATATAAATAATAAAAATGAGCATGCTCTATTGTTGGCTGACCTCAATGCCTGGCTTAAAGGTCATACACTGGCTTTAATTCTGTTCATTCATCTTTTACTGGGTGAGGACGCCAATATTTTTTAGTCCAGAAATTTTGGCATGAGGTGCTGGAAGTAAATGCTACATATCTGAGAATGGGTTTTCTACACTCAGAAGTACCAAGATTTGCAAATCCGTTCAGAATCCCTGTTTTTTAAACACATTTATGCGTTTTATGTGAGGATTCGCCTTTTTTGAGGGAACTAGGGTCTCTTCAACAACAGGTGAAAAAAGGTGTCTGATATTGGAAGAGGTTCTTGCTCCCCGCTCCTCAACCCTGTTCGTGTAGTTCATTATGATTATTTCCGAATCGCATGCAAGCATTCCACCATTTAGAGGTCATGTGGGGTATTGTAGTTTAGGGTTGGCGGTGTTTATGCGACCCAGGTCGGGTAACATATTTTGAATCTGAGCAATCGCTACTAATCTAGTCGGCTTAGATGTGGCCTTCTAGTTTTTATTTCGGAACCACCAAGGTATTTGTCCTATTTGTAGACACATCTTGATGTAACAACTGAATCTGCGCCTAGTCTGTCAGCAAAGCTGAAATTGCAGCCGGGCATTCTTTCGGACTTTCAGAATCAGCCTACCTCTTTGGAGGTTTATTTAGGTGACAAGGCTATAGTGAATTCCTGTGCTGAACAGAGAGGCTTAAGGGGAAGCAAGGAACTGTGTAATTGCCATGCACACCCTTTCCTCCCGGCACAAATTAGTGCGGAAAGGGGTCCTGCAAGAATGCTTGGCCTTCCTCGACGTTGTCAAATCAAAGCTGTGGACCTTTGAACTGGATCTCTTTCCGCTTTTTGGACCCTAAAATGCATTTGCCTTCTTCGCCCTCTTGATCCTTTACGTTTTGCCGTCTTGTCCTCAGTGTGCTCTCCTCATTGATCTTTATTCTCTGAGCTTTAGTAACTTATGATTATTCGGTGCTCGACAAGAATCGGGACATTTGAATTGTGGCGGGTTGGCACTTGGAATCCCATGAACCGCATTGCAAATTCTGGTGTGTTCTACACAAATGATTTTTGTTACAATAATTGAATGGAAATAAATTGGTAGCATAGCTTCCGTGGGCAGTTGCCGGTCACCATAACCATACACCATTTGGCAAAACCTGGGAAATTGGGTGTCATGTACGCCGTGTGAATGTACTGTTACTCTATCCGTTTACGTGTTCAAGTCGCGTCAATCAATTCCAACTTATAACGCTTAGATTCCACTAGTAATATTTTGAGAACTCTTATACCTATTTAGTAATCTTTCCATTTTCCAAAGCATCACCTTATTTGGGATGACGCGTAGCGCATGGATGGCGGGTGTTGTGTAAGCACGCTGTCACTTCTAACACTCACTTTTGCTTGTTCCATTGGTGAGAGCAACAAGGCGGTGTGGAAAAGCGGTAAAAGGCAGTTAAGAGAGATTATGAGTAGAGCTGCAAAGCAGTGTTTGGCATCGCTACAGATGTGTTGTTATTTGGGCTAGAAACGAAAACCCATCAGCTTGCTTTTGGCGTACCCATGCTCTCCTCTTTTTATGTTCCTTCTCTCCCTCTTTCTCTACGTCACATTATTGAATGCCCTTAATGCGCTCAAGTCATCGACTAAACGGATGAATGGTTGTTGACAGATGGAGAGGACAGCGCGCGAGATCAGTGGTCACAAATATAGCACCGATGGTGCTGCTGCTGTTTCAGTGGTGGTAGTGGGCGATAGTAAAGTACCAACAGATGGATGAAGGATATATAAGCATGACAGCCTATTTTCAAGCTCCTGCGTTTGTTGACATTAATTAGCAGTAAAATAAATAGGCAGCAAAGCACCAACAGAGGATTTGCTGGCTGTTTATTGACGACAACTTATGGGTTGTGTCAATGGTGTTTTAAATAGTTGGTGAAGTGGATTCTTTCTCTTTTTTCGCCGTTTCCACTACTTTGCGTTACGTTGAGATGAGGTAGACTATATCAATTTACACTTCTCTTCATTGTATCGCACTATGCTACGCTATTTTACATTCAGACATTGAGGTCCTTATTGTCCCAATCGGTAAATCTCTGAGGTTCTCAATTCCCTATTCGTAGACTTTTAAGGTAAAGCGGAAACGTTTTTCTTGAGGAATACTTTCTTTAGCTGTTGTTTACAGGATGATTAGCATTTGAAGTCTGCGGAACCCACGTCAACGCAATTACATTCCCACGATGAGTCTGTCAACCCATAACAGCAAGGACCGTGTGCAAACCTGCAGGTGCTAGTTTCAACTGTGTATAATTCAGAATTCTAAGGCTGAAAGCAGAATTATGGCTAAAAATTCTGCTTTTTTATACAAAATAACCTTTTTAAGCATATGGCAACGAGAATGAAAAGTTCTTCTTCGATGTGGCTGTTGTTATTACGCATGGCAGATATGTGAGTACGTTACCTATCATATGTGCACATAGCTGAAAATGCGAGTTTGCATGAAAGTGTAGCTTACGTTTAGCGAGGATAGCTTGTCTTACTGTTTTTATGGCACCTGCTGCAGAATGCTTTACTCATGCATCCTAATTTGATCAAACAGTGGCATCGGCAACGCGTGTTTAGTCTGGGCCATTTTTTCACAGTACAATGGGGTCTTTAAGTTGTGACGAATGAAGGGAAATTAGACAGCCCTCTGCAAACTTCAGTAATCAGGTGAGACGACTGGCAATGCGACAGTCTTAGTGGACTTTAGTCACGCCGTAAAGCGTTTGGCTGCAGTAGACACTACGATTTTGACTTGGATGCCCACGTTTTGGTGTCTACGTGAGACGTGGAAGGTAGGCATGCACAAGGTCTATCGAGAAAATGAACCGAAGCCCAACGGTGACGGATAATGGTAGGGACCTCAATCAGAAGAAATGGTGTGGGTTAAAGGTGTCATTTCAACGCCATGGGACATGGGACTTTCTGGATCAGTACTTAACCAGACATTTAATTACGACACAGAGCAGCAGTCATCGTGTGGTTATCCAAAATCTTGGGCCATACAGACGTGTGGTCAAGTTTACTGCACTAAGCTTGCTTCTCCAAACCAGTGCCTCATCACGCTTCGGAAGCAGGGATATATATATATATATATAGCATACACGAATATTTCCATAGGTCCGTGCAAACTGGCAACTCACAGAGTCGCAGCTTATCACGAAAACTAAACGCCAACTTAATTGAAGGTGAACGTTGTTTTGCGACAGCAGGTTCGCCTAGGTAGACTCATCTATTCTCTTGCTGTTTTTCATGCGGGCAGCCACAAAGCTAAAAAAACTGAAACCTTGGACAGGGACAATTCCCTCGATTCGAAGAAATGCTCAACATTATGCTGTGGCTTTCTATAACCAAGCAATAAGTTTCAGCACAGCAGCCAATTAATCTATCTGATTTTCTACGCTTTGTCGAACGTATTCTATCAAGGCGGGCATACTTATGCATCAATAGTACTTTATTAAAATGTCAAAATTGTGTCTGTCATTATAAAATAGTTTGCTGTGTTTAATCCCAATCGCCAAATAAGGCGCAAGATTGTCAGTCGATTCTTCTCTGAATCAGCAAAATTCTGCAGCGGGGTTAAGCAACGCATTTGACAGGCACATATTTTGCGCTATAATAGTTGGGGTGAGCGTGGTAGTCGATGGTTTACACAGGCTTATATTATTTAATGCATTGTAGGCTGACTCATCGGTGATGGTAGTTGCTGACACTAGTGCAGACCCTCCTGAATTTTAATCGTGTGCATGCTTTTCATTGCAAGTGAAGTCACACCTTTCCGTTTTATTTAAAACGGCCCGATGGTCGTAAGCAGACCCTGGTACGGATACCGTTATTGCAGTGAGTTTTTACTGCGCATAAAGGTTTCTGAGGTCTTATTTTAGTTTATTGCATTTGTAATGGATAGGCAACGATCAATCCGGTAATCATGGTGCCATCTTTGGCACAAATTTAAATCCACGCTGGCTTACCCTGATAATCGCTGGCACCAAAAGCCTTTACGTGTTTTGTTCCTATGCCTTGCCTCTCTTTGTTTATAAGGTTTGCTGTCATTACATTTGAGTTAACTCATTCGCATTCCATTAGTGGCCACATACATTGTTAAAGGTATGGGCACGTAATAGCCCTCAACGTAAAAACATTGACGTACCACCTGATTTGGCTTTAGAGTTGTGCAGCTACTTTGATGCCTCCGGATAAATGAGACCGAGTTTAGATTCTTTCCGCGCTTCAGTTCCCCACTCTCAGATGGCAGCACATTTGCAAGTGGATTGTGCTAGACAAACGTCTCTGCCAGTTATTTTTCTTAAAACATTCTCGAATGCCATCCGAAATGTATCCGAAGCTCTTTGATATAACGAGGGGTAATCGGAACCCTATTGGCGTTTTCCATTCATATTTGACCCCAGGTAACTCTGCATAATCATATATTTCGACTTCACATTAACTTTGATCCCCACGGGATGCTGCATAACGAACGTATATTTCTGTTTAAAGCACCAAAAGTTGGGTTAGCTAATCGATCCCCAACAAATAAAAACGGTTGTTCTCGTAACTTGCTTGCTTGAAAAAATGTCGCCTTACCAAAATGTATAGACTATATTTATTAGCCTAAACAAAATTGGAAATTTCGTAGGCATCGCAATTGTAACTGCTTAGTCCATCCAGTGAGCCCACCGCACTTCCGTAAGGAAAATTCACTAGTCACCTTGGGATCTCTTGCATCTTATTCGTTATTCGTTATTTATCACGCTTATTTAGCACCTAACTATTGTGCCAATGTAGAGTTTGGAATGCAGTCACCTTGATTTGCCGTGACTAAGGTCATTTGTCGAGAAAGTCATCTGCTGATTTTCAAGGCACTTCCCACACAATGAGGTGATGGGATCACGTCATATGCAGTAGATGTTCACGCAAAATAATGTCAAAATCTACAGATCTTTCTCAAATTTCGACCGCATTTGGGAGAGAAATCGAAGTGGAATCTTTAAAAGAGCGCGCACCAACGGAGGGTGATAAAGCTGTCAATGGTAATGCAAGCCAAAGATAACCAAATTGAAGAAAATCAGGGCTCATTTGGGCAGTAAGTAAGGGGCATGTTGCGCAGTTACCAACCAAGAGATGCCAATAATTTTCCTTTTCAAAATGAGTTTATGCCCCTGTTAATGTATTTTTAAAGCTTTGGTCAGCATTAAAGCTTACAAAGGGATCGCGGTGGATTTTAAATGTAAAATTCGATCAATGAAAATTTTTTTTCTCTCAAATATCCAAGATTTGTCAGAGCAACACGAGTAATAGCATGGGGCCAATCATTATTATGTCAAGATTAAATGCAAATGGCTGCATGTCCAGCTCTACGCTATTGTATCATGTACACATAAAAGAAATGGCAATGCATTTATCTGGCCCTATGGACGACGCAGGCCAGCGCAATCGACAAAGCTGCAAAAATCACCAGCAAACTGACCATCTGTTTCGGATTTGCATTTGCAGCAAACGACGCGACTATATTGTATCCCTTTTTAGTAAATAATAAGAACCCGATGTACAAAGCATGATATGCGTTTGATTCTTTCACCTGTATGACTATCGGACCGACCGCAAGTGCAAGGCAGTGTCTCGAAGAGACGATTTTTAGTTGTCATTGCTGCGTTGAACTTAATGCTTATATTATACTAGATTCAACATATTCTGGATGTGCTCATTCGTCACAATTTTACAGTCATCCGCGTCTCTTCTCTTCTTCAAATTAAGATGCACGATTAATCATATAGTATCAGAAAAAGAGATTTGAAAGGAAGGTTTTGCGCATTTAGCCCACCATAAGAAAGCCTTTGCAACATTAATTTACTTTTGACACCAACCGGTTATTTGTAAATAGACTGAACACACAGACCATAAAATTATTCCTTAGTTGGTAGGGTAAACGCTTACATGTGGTGCTATTCGATTTTTACTCTAAGTTGCGGCAATCGTATACATAGATAGATGGTGAGACGGATTTGCGCTTTGAGGCAAGTTAACTGCGTCACTACGTCCACGTGTGACCGGTTAGTGCGATTATTTAATGCTTGTGACCTGAGACCAAAATCAAAGGATGCGACGAGCTGTCTTTATTGGAACTTTACTAGGGTACTTGTCATGGCCGATAAATAGGTGTGACACAAGTCGTAACTTCAGGGAAAGGATTATTGGGCATAAGCCAAAAGTTGGTGCGAAATGAGCTACCGTGGGTGGTAAAATCACTGATATGATTACAAGCACTAATTTTTGGTAAATTTTTTATGTATTCTACAGCCACGTCTCTAAGGATGTGAGTATACACTTACTAGCTCTCTAGCCCGACACAAACACTGCTACAAAAAGATCTGGGGCTTGCATGCATTTAAATATGGGCACTAATATTAAAGTTTCTGTTGTTCATGTAGGCACTAGTACCACTGGTTGTTGCATGAAAAAGCATTGCTTATGGAAGGACAAAACTTTTGCTTTTCTAAGGACAGATTCATGGGCAAGCTAGCACATCTATCGATATTTCAATGTCGGAACAAATCGACAAGTAGGGTTATTTTTATGCCACCCCAGGTTTTGTCCAAAGATAAATTTTTGAGAGACCGTCGCATTGACTGGCATCCATTTGTAAGTGAGCTTGAATTTCCCAACTAAAGTCACCCAACACGCATTTGGAACAGTTGCATTTTTAAGCTCATTGTCGTACAGCACGGACTAATTCAAGTGACCCTGATCCGATTCGGAATGCTTGCTTTCTCTAGAAAGTAGATGAAATAGCCCAATGGACAAGCGAATGAGTTGCAAATGTACTAATAGCAGAATGTTATTTCTTCACATTTTCATCATGATTTACGTAAGCACGACGTACTGGCCAACAACTAGTAGTAGTACATACAACAAACGAACAGGCTAAGGCCAACCAAAGTGGTGTTTCCAGGCTCATGCAAAAGTAGCACCATAGCAATGGCGTTGAACTATGACAGGCTGTTAGCACGCTCTTCTCTCTATAAAATCAGGCCAAAGAGAAGATTAATGATCCATTTGTGGCAGTTGCGATGGGCTGGCGCCTATGGCATTGGCGACGTGAACTTTGTCAGTAATGGTGTTGCGTTCCACTAATGGGAAGAGGCTGTCATGACCACTGAGGCAGTGGCAGGCAAGGCTGCGAAGAAAGCATCAAGGGTGAAGGTACAGAAAACGGTGAAAGAGAAAGAGAAGAGGAGGAAGATGAGTTACACTACCTGTATTGGTGGTGTCGGACAAAGTCCATCCTGATGAGGGCATCTCCTGGAAGACGATGTGTGAAATGAACTCCTTCATGGACCTACTAAAATGACTAGATCATTACGAGCAGAGAATTATGGGCTGTAGTACGCCTGCCACTGCTCAGTGAGCTTGCAATCCAAGATGCGCTTCGAATGTGGCTGTCCGACAACTTCTCTCCTCTGCACTTTGTGAGCTCAAGTTTATCATCAGCGCCACCAGTAAACCAGCCCGATCCATGTACTGTAGCGGCGCATGCTTCATGGTAAGCCAATCAGTTAAGAGTGTGTTTCTTACTGGCTCCTCGCATGTGACGCTAACCCATGCGTCATGCGTGAGCGAAGTCGTTGCTCTGCGTCTATGCGATCTTCAGCCCTATCGCAATACGTTGACATTAAACGAAGGAAGACTATCTGTTCCTTTGCCTAACAGTGAGCAAACGTGCTGATATAATTGAGGGTAGCAGAGTCATTACCAGCTCTAGAGCAGAAGGCAATCGATGTGGTAGAATTAATCCATGCAAATCCTCTACCGATGTCATCATTTTCATTTCCTGTAGACTAGGATTTCAGTCAAACACAGTCAAGCCCGCATACACCTTACAGTCTCTTTCTCATTAAGTTAACGCTGGGCATAGGATAATTGGTCGCTTGTTTAACACTCTACCCCGCTTCCAACTTGCGAATCCAAAGCATTAGCATTTGGGCCAAGTCTACATCTACATTTAAATCCCTTGAGAAGAAGATGGACTTCTCCACGATGATTGAATACCCACTAGTGCACCTCTTCAGTTCTGCAGAAGTTATGCTCACGCTTAACCGACTGTTACTCGAGTAGAACTCATCGCTGGACTCACAATGAGAGATACTCTAGTGTGAGCAGGCAGACGGAAGTTTGGTTGCCAGGACAATGCTGTAATGCCACCTGACGCGATGTATTCTCGGCCTGCAATCAGTTAGCGAGTGATGTTTATTCACGCCATAACTGACTGCATTTTGTAATGTCACAGAATGCAATTGACGAAATCTAGTTAGACTGCGTAATTGTTTAATTTTACGTGACAGCTAGGCAATGAGACAAATCACCACCAATCGCGAGAACGGCACAGTCAAATGGAGTTGCAGGCATAACTGAAGCTTAGGTCTAGTAAATTTGAGTACATTAGTGAGTTTGGAAATACTTCGAGATTGGAATAGGTGTATTTAAAACAAAACTATGTTAACGTACAAGAGCAGATCAACATCAAGGAAAATTTAGGCACTAGGACACTCCTCAGATCATCTTATTTCGGCCTCGCTGAGTTTCTCTTTGGTGCAATTGTGCAAAGTCGTATGAGTCGTGCAGTGAGTTATTGACAAGCGTTGATAGCTGTGAGTTGCAGACGTGATGTCTCACTGACATCATGATAAGCTCCTAATTCTAACGCGTAACACCACATAAGGATCTGTTTTCTGTGCCTATCCCTTTGCCCACTTTGATGTTTGCGCTCATTTGCAGTCCTAGCAATGGAATTTGATGCACAAGGGGCCCAAAACTTGGGGTCCAATAAATAAATAACTCGAAGTACAGAAACAAAGAAGCAAAATCCAAACCAACTACAGCAGCCGATTCGTGAGTTCAGAATCTCTAAGTCTACGTCAAACGGATGCTGCGATGTTCAATGACGCAGGTAAGGAACTGGGATCAAGACGCAATAGGAAGGCCCTGAAATGCATTTATGATACCTTAAATATGTATCCATATAAAAAGGTGCGAAAAACAAATTATTAAATATTGGCTTAATAAAAGCTGTCACATAACTGCTACGAATGACTGCAGCACATACTGAAGGCGAGACAGTTCATACGCCGGTTGTCACAATGTAGGGCATCAATGGTAGTGGCTGGGTAGACGCAGGATCATATGGTAGGTTAGAGGTCCTTAGGCACCTTGAGGTCAGCACGTTATAATGACAATAACCTAGGCCTAACAGAAGTGGTAAGATATCAAAGAATGTCAGTGGCATAATGGATGTCGGTCGCAAGTCAATGGTAATGGTAGTCCTCAGCGGCCGTTCATTGTTGAGCATAGCCATTAGGGCGTCTGCATTACCGCACGCTGAATTGTGAGTGCATGAGTTGCAGATGCTGCGATCTAGGACCAAAAATCGATTTGGGCATGCTACCATCGTAAAAAGGTTACGGGTTCATTTCTAAACCGTTAATTACATTGCGTACCAATGCAAATGAGAAACGTTACTACACTTTGCTTTACGATAATGCAAATCGCATGGAGAGCAGAGCTTGCAAAAAGCATCCTCTACAGACAGGCCCTCTATTATTATAAAGGAAAATGGCCTTACCATCATGGCTGGATGTTACCGAGGGCTGATCCACCAAATGTGAGTAGTTGTAACCTAAGTCATCATTCATCGTCTGATAAACTAAATATCAAAACCGCAACCTTTATCATAGTTTGCTTCTTGCACGTTGCAAAACCACGCCTTATGCATTTAGTTAATTAACTTGTACAAAGAACATAGCTTGTACATTTTCCTGCAGCCTTATTCAAATGCACTTGGGGTTTTTCTGGAATACAAATGACATGCCAACTTCATCAAAGCATCATTCCTGGTCTCACGAATCAAGCATTGGTAAAGAAGCAAAATATTTGCCTTACTAAATACGTTGTACGTGATGCAAATGAGCTATAGCCAACCAAGACAGAAAAGGCAATTAAAAATCGGCGAATGATAGAAACATGTCGATGCGACCAGCCACCCCGAACGGTATAGTAAGCAAATAGTGCAAAAAGGCATTCCTTTTTTCTTTACACATTCATACGATTGTACTCGGTTCCTATTCTACAACCTAGTCAGGATAGTCCTGCTCCCACCAGCCAATAATTCAGTGCAGATCTGCAATTTTGGCTCACGCGAATGCAAATAATTTGTACATTTGTCGGTGCGTCTTATATATTTACGGACTAGGTTTAATAGCAGTTTCAGCTTTCGCAACTTGTAGCGCCAGGAGATCATAGAAAATAGAGCTTTTATTAAAAACCGTTGGTCAAACTGCTTGTTTCTCAGTAAAGACGAAGTCATGCTTGAAATGAGTTATTTTTTGAGCTGCATTATTCGCCTTTACAAATGGCGATCTGTCCTGTGAGTCACGGCATTATCACAGTCATGCAGTGCTCAAACGTAAAAACCATAAAAGCCAAACGTATTTACCAATCCAACTTGTGAGGCCAATAATTTGCTTTGCTGGTGCTTTATTAACCAAAATTATTATATAGGTTAACAAACAAAAGAAGAATGCCGCTGCATGTAGAATAAAGCAAGTGTTTAGAAAAAAGTTTTATATAAAATGCGATATTCTTCAATCGAAAGCATGACCAAAGCATTTAGAATTCATAGGTCTTATGGTAATGTTCGAGAATTCATTCACGCTCATGGATTATTAGCAAAATTGTTTTTCTGCATTATTTTATCGCATCACCAGCATTTGCAAGAGCCGATTATAATAATGAGCGCGCAATGAATATGCTCGGGAAAACGATTAGCCTCAGCAAAGTGCCTCCTCGCATCCGATTTATGAGAGCGCAGTGAGCAACTCAGTCCAAAGCTAGGAAAGTGCCAGGTTTAGTTAAAACCAATGATTTTAGCTTAAAATCATGAACCTATAAATGCGTCAAAAATATGGCACTAGCATGGTTGATTAGCTTGCCAGTTACAATTTAAATTAAGACCAGCAGTAAAGTTATTATCCTTCCCACCAGAAATTCAATCTCAAATCCCACTCAGTGAGTTAATTTTGGTTAAGGAAGTCGCCTGGCAAAATACGCATTTTATAAGAACTCCGTCGCGTGTGCAAGGAAACAGTGCTTGATGAGCACTCTTCTGTTTTCCGAGGCCAAATACAATTGCGGCAGAGTTGAAATAGCTGTCTCATTATTCTCAGTATTTTTTAACACTTGCTTTAAAGGTGTTTACAATTTGTATGGCAAAGAGATTTAATTAAGTGTTTAGCTTATAGGCAAGGCAAAGGCACCAAATAACTTACAAGTATCTCTCTAGCAAAACGTCAGTCTTTTTTTGAACTTGTCTTTACAATTTCATGCTGGTAGGATCAGTTATAAGCAAAGTCAGCATTTGGTTTATTAGTGAACTTGGATAACAGTGAGCAGGAGGGGACACAACCCTGATAAAAACGAGATGAAATTGGTAGTGGAGAGTCTTGAGTCCATCAACAGCCGGCTGCATGGCAATGAAGTCCACATTTCCTCAAGACCAGACCATAACTGAGGTCCACAAATGTGCACCTTATGAATCGAATTTTGTTTGAATAAAGTTCTCTCGCTCTCATGCCTGACTTTGTTAGGGTGAGTAGATGCTAAATTAGGACATTGGAGCGAAGCTCTTCGCTCTAATGTGTGAAACTACTGCCTTTAATATGCCATTACAAAGAGATGGAGTACCTCCTCAGCAATCACCTAGACTCAACCGATTGCGGTATTAGTTGCCGATGTTTGAGTCCTCAGAATCCACGAATTAACAGGCTGTTGCCCTTTAATCGAACCCGAATTATGATTGCATTTATTACCCTTTCCAATTGCGTCTTATCCATAGAAAATTGTGGACAGTGCCTGAGCTACTGCGCGATGGGATGGTGGCGTTGGTTGGAATTAAGTTGGGTGATGTCTATGCATTTGGCATAATAATGCATGGAGTCTTCTAGCGGACGAAACTGAATGGAATGGAAGATGCGTCAGTGAAGGCGAATCGATACTGCGTTAGGAGCAAAAAAGCTCCTTTTTAGTTTACAGATTAGTATTTCTTCCTACCACAGGACATCGCTGTGAACACTTCAAAGCCTTCGCAGGAGGAAGTCAGAAATATTTAGACACTCAACGCTATTCACGCACAATGTAGTGAAAGCACGAGCAAAGGCTCTGACGGTCATTGTTGAGATAATTAAGCCAACCAATGTGTCTCTAAAGAAATTACTAATGCTTGCCGCATTCGGCATTAGAATAGCTAATGCGGTAAAGAATTATCAAAGAAGCTGGAAAAGAAGTGGGCTGGATGACAACAACAGAGGTCTGCATCGCTGCCATAGAAGTCTATTTTCGAATGTCTAAATAGACTCACGTATTTCCGCGCTGAGCCAGGTCCTCTTTCGCTAGTATAGTACTACTGCTCTATTTTCTACCCTGTTTCATGAAACGGGTGTCCCATCAACCCACAGAAGTATTGCTGAGCGAGCACGGTCGTGCAATTCAAGATTCGATTTCTTAGGTAACAACAGAGCGAGCAGATGAGCAACTTATCCATTTTGCAATATTAAACATCCTTCGGATTACTGCATAAGATGGTAAACCAAGCAGAGTATAGTGCATGGCTATAAAAATGAAAAGCCTTTATCACAACATGTGGAGGTTTAAATCTATTCTTGCGGCTTCAGAGGCAAGAGAATAACCGGTAGCTACACCTACAGGGAATGCACGAAAATCGTTCCATCCCTGTCATGGAAAAATAAAACCTTTTCAAATCGCTTAACTTGACGTAGCGTCTAGTAATATTTTAGTGTGAAGAACATGGTCATCCTATCAAGATACATCAAAAAAACTAAATGAATATGGGTCAAAAGAATGAAAGTTAATGTGCGAGGCATTTGTGAGTGCGTGTCCGTGGGCGCTGCTTCAGAATGAGCTTGAAGCTAATAATAGAACGCCAAGTGCCAGAAGTAGATGCGAAAAACTAATGCAGTGGTTTGTTGTGGCAAGAGCAGGGGCTAGAAGTGTTGATATGATGGAAGGAAGATGTATTTCCTTCCTGTCAATGGACCTTGATCTCTTACTAAGACTCACAGCGTTGGTAAAAAGAAGTTGCAAGGTCAGATTTGATTTCAATAACTGACATTTTGCATGGTGATGCCATGACAAATGCAACCTTAATCATACACTTTGCTGGTCTCCCAAGCATACTTGAAATTGTCCTAGAGTGGTTTAATGCTACTTGATAGGCTGATCGCAGGTCCTTAGAAAATACACTTCTCTTCGAGATTCTTTACCTCTAAAAGGTTCCAAATAAACCAAATTGATTATACTGGCAGCTGTAGTCTTCCGATGATGCACAGTCAATAATGAGGCCAGTTTTCTCTATAGAGACTTGTGCATGTCCATTTACATGTGATAAAAGGTTTTCACGTCAATCCATGTTGGATGATTGGTCATTTAACGTACTTTCTTCTCACAGTCGCCAATACCATGGCAGTTTCATAACTGTACCTCGCTTATTCGAATTTCTTCCTTTTCCATGCCTAAGCAAATTCACGGCGTTATAAAATAAAGAGAACATAAGACTGCCAGTCTTATGGTAGATCCAATTACTGTGCTTCAATTCCTCCACGTGCGCTTTAATGGTCGATTCTCTTTCCCAAGGACTTGATTTCGCAATTCAGTTTCTGCAGAAAAAAGAATGCATTTTTTTCGAATGGCACATTAATTCCTTCTTTAAGTTTGGGTGCGCACCTGCGTTTTCTTCCACTGTCACTGCGCGCAGCAATAGAGTGACGTATTTTCAGTTGTGAGTAAATTCATAAGTTAGAGAAGTCTCGAAATTTTGCAGCAAACACCAAAAAAGAAACATAAACATGGAATCTAACACAAGTGCAAAGGTGCTATTTCCGATAATCGGTCGGAGAATGATCACCTTTGCGATCAGTGGTAGAGTTACCATCTCTTCCAATACTCAACTAGTTGCGAAATACACTCAGAGATGAGTCCTATTTCGTACGCATCTATGTAAGAGCATTTCGTCTCAAGTGCCGTGGGGCAGTAATTGTTGAACGCATTTTTAACTCGGAATTTAACCAAACATTGTACTTGTGTAGGCAAAGATTAAGAAAGCTCTTCTTTCATTTCTTAAAAACATTCTTCGATGCACATACATCATAGCTAATTAACCCATGGACTGATGAAGAGGTAAAGTATAATGACTGTCATTTGCTGACGTGGGAGCATGCAGAATGCAGAACTGTATGTTCAAAGAGCAGAATGACAGTTTCTGCGCAGATCGTTTCTGTAATGGTCTATTTCTCGATCATTAACCTGATGCTGTGGAAGGTCGACGGTAGAAATTAATTGACTGGTTAGTAAGATGGGTCAACTATAAAAGATGTAGGCTTGGCAAAAAAAAGGAGAGAATGAGAAAGAAAAGAGGTTGACCAGTAAGAAGTAGGTTCGTCATTTATCAATATTGCAACCTGTAGGAGAAAACCATACATAAAAACCATCCTCAAAATGGGCCACAGGCAATGCTTATATACTTCTCGACATTGTGACTTCTACAAATATGTAATTTTCGGTAGCTGAAGTACTAGTTTGCTTTGTCAACATCCGAATTATTATGAGAAACTAGATATCTTTTATTTCAAAGGTGGCGAATGCCTTTTTACATACTTAGGACAAAGGTGAATGCCTTAACTGGTTGGATTGTCCTGTGTAACCGGACGCAATGTAGGCTATGCGCAAATGCGCAAACGCTGATCATTTGTGCAGAATTCACATTACATCATTCAGTCCCAATCGTCGACAGATTTACACGCTGTTTAAAGCTCACCCTTTAAGAGCCATTTTGGGGCTAGCCATTCCTTGCTAATTAAATCAATCACCGTGCGGTGTAATGACACTAATCAATTTTCTGCCCTGCAGGTTTAACAAGCTTAATCGGTTCTTCTGCAAATAATTTTCACGCCTTAACATCTTGCCATATTTGTTCAACTCGCAACACAGAAGGATCGTCACAACCATTCAAGGGCGGATGCTCCGATGACTCAAGAAAACATCGATTTTTGAATTTACACATCCATATTGATTGTTATGAGAAGGAGATTTACCGGCTAGAATTGTCTTCTTGTGGCTACGGATGGATTTGAACATGTCGCAGATTGAATTGATTGCATCGGTTGCGTGCAAGAGACTTTTGAACGGTAGGCAGGAACCGTTATCAAAAAACGGAATGGTTAATGGGTGCTTTTAAGCAAGGCACTACTGGTGGGCGAAACATGGACAATTACAGCTTGAGTACATTGATAATCCCACAAATTGCAACTCAGCAAGTCACAAACATGAAAGAGCTGAATTGTCCAAACGCATCATTGCAGAATTCATATAGACCTATCATCCACGCTAAGCCATTTTTAAGCGGTAAGATAACCCCTCTATCAGTAGAACCGCCTAATTATTTAGCAACACATATACAGTCATGGAAATAGCCTAATTTTATTCTGCTCTTTGTATCCTTTAGTGGGCTCCATGCCTCAAAATTACGTCAAATTCATTTGACTGTTATCATCTTACCCTGCCAAGTACTTATGCCCTTCAGTGGTGACTTTATCTCAAATTTGACTCCGCAACGTGGTCAGCAGTCTAAACCACGCGTGCCCACTGAGAAAATGCAATATCAAATCTGTCAAGATGCAAGGCATCAAGTCGCGGGGTATGCTGATGTGCGCCGTCGACGCCAATGATAGAGTGGAACCTCTAGGCATTTCGAGCCCGATCAAACCATTGCTGGGTGACAGTCTACTTACAGGACTATCCTGGTGAGTTGATATTCACACTCTTTTGGCTTTGGAGGCTCGCTAATTGCACTAGTATTTTTCTTCAGCCAATGGCGCAGATTTCAAAGAAGTCTTGCAACTTTGTGGGACTGAGTGAGCACTCCGACTACTCTTCGTCTAGTAAACATAATTCACAACGAGTCCATTGAGGCTCTTGGGACCAATTGCGTAGATGAGATAGTGAAAAATTAATTTTCCGAATGCTCTTGGTGCTTTTGGGCCTGGGAATGGGATGCTTTAGATATTGCTATTGAGAGAAAGGCTGTGTGGCCGCTTCATCTTTGATTTTATTCTAAGAATCGTGGAACTCCTGCATGTCAAAGTAAAAATGATCGGTAGTTGTTGTGCGTGTTCCAAGAAAACCTCATATCTGTTTCGCCACCTTACTTAATTTCTTTTTGCTGCTATTTTGCAATCGGGAATTTAGATTTTAAAAGCTTTATTTTGTGGAGGATTAGAGGTGCGCAGGTTTTGTCATCAACGATTGCGCATGTGCGTGGGAATATTTGTTGTAGCATTTTTATAAAGAAGTAGTGAAATACAATCACACGACTTATAAGAGTATTTAGAGAGCATGGCACGCAAGTAAGAACCCACTTTTGACTGATGGAGACGTGGAGTGGTCCATCCATTCTCGTATACCTGTAGCTTTTGTATCAGCGCTAGTGACGGTGAACATTGTCATATCAAGTTCACTTGTGCGTAATATTAACGAATCGGGAGAACCAAAAAGCGCGCGAGTTTTTAAATGCTACAGAATGTTCGAAAATTGGGCAGGAAGAAGAAGGCTTGCGTATATCGCTCTACCTAATCGCTAGTGTTATTCGCACATTCAGACTCGAGGCTTCAACGTCTTTCGATAATCCTTACTTCATGGCAATCTATCTTCACTCTACTCAATCACTTCATCATAATCGGAATCACGCAATAGTCGTAGAGCTTGCGCAAATGACTACCATCAATTTGACTTTCGCAATTACTCACGCCGATGTAGACGACATATTTTGAACGAGAAATATGCATCCACATGCCAGCAAAGCAGATGTCGTCACCTCCCATTCCATAATTTTAAATGCTTTTGCTCGACGTCGAATCTATGATGAATTGGACACTCCTCCAAGCATGCCTGCCTAGGGGGGCAATTCAGACGTACATAATGCGAAGCAGGCGTCCCTTCATTCTTTCATGCATACATCCCTCACATGGCCAGGCCCTGGATTAGTGATAACCACCATCGTCATTCTCTTATTCCAAATAACTTGTACCATGCCAAGCTTGAACATAATTTTGCTTTTATCTTCGCTGTTATGTGCTTTGTTATATTCACAGTAACTATACCTAGATATTTTTTCAATATCTCATCATAATTAATTTTTTTTTACTTTATTACGAATTTTGAAAACCCAGCCTTTTTCTTTTCCTTCCCCTTTCCTCTCCAGGCTTAGGTAAAGCACGTTTTGATAAGATCAACGCATTTAACCTGGTGACATTTGTCCAGGATGTATGCTAAAAGCGGGACTAACACTCGTTCATTTACTTCATTTGAGCATTTACTTAGGTCACTTATTAATTAAAGGTAGCATGTTTGGCGTGGGAAATTATACGTTATGCTTGGCAAATCTATTTACGCTTGGTCGAGATTGGAAATCAAAGACTCTGTAAATCATTTCACACTGTCGTGATGGATGTCAAACTTAAGAACTGTGGTTCGGAGCACCACGAAACAATGTAAATTACCTTATATAGGTGCCCTGGCCTATGCCCTTCTTTAATGACGTCTCTTTTACTATCGTCTACTTTTCTTTTGATGAAAGCGACCCGTTAGACTATATATATTTTATATGCGCACTACTTTAATTTTTCTCCTTTGCTTAGCAAAATGACCAGCAGAGATTCATACATTTGAAACATTTACTTACCTAGGCCACTGGCTGATTCATATCAAAATGTAATCACATCGGCAGTTACTCTTGTGTTCTCTACAACTCCTCCGTCTCCAGTTTTAGCCGCTTAAGTACGTTCCAATTTTGCTGTTGCGATGATTTATGAGTGCACTAAGACCATCAACGTCAGACAGAGGTTTCAGTCCACGTTGGAAGTCTATGCCATTCTGCATAAGATAGCTCAGGTTTTTTTGCCTTGACGGCTTCCTAGATAATGAAATTACATATAAACCCTCCATGCTGTGAATGGAAACCTACCTCTTGCAATTGCACTGGGCTCGAACCCATTCATCAAATAGGTGTAGTGAACATTGCCTCAGCCATTCACATAGCGCAGCTCCTTCCTCACGAAAGCGCAAACGGACCCACTCGTTATCAACTGCCCTACCTTCCTCTAGCTGGTTTGACGATCAGCTGATGTCATAGTGTCAAGGCTCTTCCACAATTCCATTACATTCAGTAGCCAAGATGGCCTTTATTCACCCGGTTCTCATGCTCCATAAATTGTATACATTAACCAGGAATAGAGTTGGCATTTTAGTGGGTAGGAGGCAGGCAAACGGTGGTAATTAACTAACCAAAACACCAGCAGTGGTCGTCTTCGCGACCAAATATATATATATACGTCTTGAGAAATGTAACGGGGCCATCGGATCTTATCTAATCCATTAATCACCGTGGGGTAAATACAAGGGACTGCACTTAATGGTAGGCTAGTGATATCGGTGATGCCACTGAAATCTTCGAATTAAAAACTAAAAGCGCTCACTCTCATAACAGCTTACTTATTTACAATATTTCATTTTCACAGGTGGCGCAGAAGTGTAAGTTTGGGATGACTTAATTGCTAAACGTGCCTGTTGAAATAAACACGCATAACACTTGGCTTTAAGAACACTCAGGAAATTCGACTGGCTATTAGTTCGGATACTTACCTTTTCCAGCCATGGAGATATTATTGGGCAGCTAGGGTGTATATGACGAATCACATGCTTCGTGCGCACTCACCGCTGGTAGTCTAAAATGTTCCTTTTAACCGAACTCAATTGGTTTGTTAAAATTTACAAATGCTACTTCTACATGAACCTAATCTAAGCTTTCGTGAAAATAACGGGTACTTATGTAAGCATCGTCCGATACTTTTACCTTGTTATCAAATTGAGTGAAGGTCTACAAAATGGTAGGCTGCATAACTTCTAATACTGAGCTCTGGTCCAGTGCGGTACTTACCGTATGCGATTCATGCCTTGGGCCTCTAGAATGCTCTCTGTCCAGCAGAGCTTTGGTATGGTGGTAGAAGTGGTCTCATCATCATTACGCGTAAAAATCGAAGGTGAGTTGCATTTTATTCATATTTTAAGACTAGGGATGTCTCAAGAAGTCCTATCTTATTTTTTCATTGGATAAACAGAAAATCAAGCTTTTGTTAGATTATATATTAGACTAAAAATAGCAGACGTAATTGCCATCTACATTTTCAAGGAGTGATAAAATGCGAGCATTCCATATTTTAATCATAAGAAGGTGTTACTGAATTGACTTCCAAATAGATTCGTTTTTATTCTGCACTCGGTCTCCATTCTCTAATGTGTGATGGTAAATCTGATCAGCAAGTGCTACTCGTGGCCGCACAGCTACACAGGAAGCATGTTTGCGTGCGCTTATACGAAAAACATTACAATACACTCACGTGTCTTACACCTCTTCCGCAAAAACTAGCAGCACGTATGTCCTTGTCGAGTCTCTCCATTTTCACCATGTGTCCCATTCCAAATTCATGTGCTTGCATCTGCAAGCTCTATGAAACATCATGACGTTAAGGAAGTGGCAATTAATAGTACCGAAGACTTATTTGAATAGTCCGACTTTGCGAAACTAATCTGGAGAATAGTTCGTGCAGATTATGCTACATGTGCTAAAAATCTTCAGTCTTATTCGATGGTTTCACCTCACTCTGTGATTAGAAGTAGAAAATGCCTGTCTTTTACTTTAAGCGGGATAAGATGCTGTGAATTTTTGGGAGGTGGAGGACGCTCCAATGCACTCTACCAAAGAAAATACAACATCTCCTCATGTTCTCGCCATGCCTCTAGGCAGCCATTCTCCTCCACCGGTCCCCATGTCCACTGAAGGAAAAGGTAACCGCTATTGCGCACTACCAATAAATAGATAAGCAGCATTGTGTAATTGATCGTGCATGACATTTAAAGGCAGTTTCTTGGCAACTTGACATGCAACTTCTTTCAGTCACACCAAGAAGACAACAGCTCTTCTTGACGGCGTAACAGGTGGTGGATTTCCACATCACTGGCAAAGAACAAGCAGAACAGCTCCGACTCAACTCTTTACTGCCAAAATCACCGCGCTGCTTCTTCAATGTCAGTAAATTCATTTGTTGCCTCCTTGTATGTGCAGCCATATGTGTCCGCAGTAGTACTTCGTCTACAATTATGCTTCACTGTTGCTACTTAGTTGACAATCAGAAGCAATGGTCCCGCATACCATTAACACAACGGTATAGGTTGTAGAAGACCTATGATAACAACTTCACGATTTCATGCTTGCTTACCAAATTGTAAGGTGTATTGCTATTCGATTGCTTAGAACCAACCACATCACGCCGAAAAGAAGACCGATTTAACGCATTCAAACGCATCATAGGGAAGTCTAGTCTCAAACCATCCTTGCATCTGTTGCTCTCCTAGGTGAAATGACCAATAAAGGGAGTCGTGATGTACTCCTTACGCATTGGAACCTTAATGTGCATTTGTTTCAAAAAGAATTTGCTTAACCACTTTTTATCACGCTAATTTTCGATTTCATGCAATGTTTTTGGCGACTCGTCCAGCCTAGATGGTATACAAACGGTACGAAAGCATAAGTTGTTAGAAATGACCAGGCCCGACTGAGATTGTATCAGTTACTCAGTTTCAGGAAATATTGTCCTCTACGAGCCTCAAAAACATCAACGACTCCAAATTTTAACCGTTTTAGCCATTGAAAACTGCATGCACATTCGCGCGAGTCTTGATCGCAAATGAGCCAACCACGTGTGTAACCCTAACTAAAGAGATTTTGAATCAAGCGATCAGCCAAATAGATGGGTCAAGCGTCTATGATTTCTGCACAGACAAAAATTGGACAGCTCGAATCCGCAAATCAACGCCATAATATAAAGGTGAAAATGAATTTAGGATGAGTGAGCGTTTGTGCACAATGAGCAGAGAGATTAAAGATTGGTAAAGTCAACCACATTTAGGGACACAAGGAGTGACAATTCGTGCCTGCAGCCTAGTTGTTCTTGCTTCCAACTCTGCAGAGCTTGCTTACGCCTGGCCAAGGTTCAACTTCATCTCTGAGAACTTCACCTCCGTGGCCACAGATGCGGAATGAGTATTGACAGTTGAATCAATGCAGCCTGATGGACTGTTCTTGACACGTTTAACAGCTAAGCGCACGCAGCCTGCGTTACCGCGTTAGGGGGTGCTAGTACTTCATGCAACGCTCATTTCGCCATTGTCACTTTGTGATCCTCTAACATTAGGTATTCTTCCGTGCCCTCGCTGCAGCTGTGGTTAATGTTGGTTATTGTGGCGTAGGCAAGGCAATTATTTGAGTGATAAACATCACTAACTGCAACTCTGCGTGTGTTTTGTTTCTACATTTGAATCTATTCGCTCCCAAGCATCCTCAACATTGTGGAGGTCGTATCTGAGTAAGAAATCGCAAATACGGGTGAATAGCTAAATGACTGTTCAAACTTTGTGGTCTGGGCTTCGATTTCTCGTCAGCTAAAATGTTTCTATTAAACGATTTTGTGGAACTAAGGGTAATTTCAGTTCGATTTCGCCTTAAATTATATCCCTCAAAAGCGTCATATACACCTAATCGAATTTTACGGCATTGCCAATTGCGGAGGATATTATAAATTTACTTATTTTCCAAGACATACTCGCGTTATGCAAATAAGAAATGTTGCAATGTGGCAGATTATTCAAGTTTGCATCTGATGGCCCACAAACGAAATTGCGCCATGTGATTCTTTATCGTGTGTTTGGCTCGTTGTCACTGCTGAGTTGTTAGTGAGCTCTGCGTTTTAACAATGGCTGTCTCTCTACAACACGTTGTAGATGTTTGCAGTAACGCAGTTTTTTGTGACAGATGTGAACAGATAAGTATTAGAAGAGGGCGGAGAAGCCAAGATATCCGCCATCAAATCTCATCACAATTTGCCAAAACGTTTTGAACGGTAAGACGTTACCTTGACACCCACAATTTTTTCCTCTTGAGTTAATTTTAACTGTATTTTAAGTATTTATCCGTTTGCAGCAGTACTTAAAGAGCGAGTGCAAATTTTATTGATTAAATAGCCAACATTAAACTAGGGGGAAGGAAAGAAGCTGATTGACTTCAAAGGCCCAAAATTTATTAAATTCATTCTTATCTGCTAAAGGTCTTCTGGCTCTAAATTGTGTTTATAAATATTCCTTTTGTCCAAAGAAGGGATTCAACTCCAATATGTAGAGATTAGCTGATGAGAAATTTAAGTTTCCCATCTACTCCATAGCGAATCGTTTAGCCCATGTGCTGTAAATGAAAGCCAATATAAATCATTTGCCAAGTTGAAGCCAACTCTAGCAGCTAGCGACAATCGTTACACCGCCTCTAGTTTGATATCATCACTGCCTTCGTTCCGCCAGAATGACTGCTGCCTAGGCATTCTCTAAAAAGCAAGGTCATCATTAGACGGCCTGCATTCAGGGACCGATCCATGCAGCTGAAAAAATTGACCTCACCCTTGAGCTTAACAATAGTATGCTACAAAAATTGGAAGGCTGAGGTTCGCCATTAGATGAAGAACCAAAACGATCAAGCCTTAGTAGGCCGCATCAATACGATGTGACGTTTTGCAGTTCAGTCGCTGTTCCGAAGTGGTCCATCGGCAGAACTCTCGACAGTTGGGTCATTGAGGGAGAAGAAATTTCCAGCAGAGTAAGCAGAGCCTATCATTGCAAAATATGGCATAATGCAACAAAACCTTCTGTAGAGCAAATTTAGACAGCAAATGTATGCGCCATGCTACAGGCGTGAGTTTTTCATGCTTTCTACTGGTTGGTGTCAACACTATCACACCTAATTTTTGTGCACTACAAAATTGCATGCCACAGTTTTAAAGGCCATAACCTTATCTTACTTAGTGATAAGCGGAGGCGACAATATCACCTGGTATACTGTAAAAGTGCTTGCAAGCAAATGAGGAACTGCATGGTTAGATAAGCAACTTAGCCTCCTTCGCATTATTTATCGTAGGCGAGAAGAAATGTTTAGCTCAATTCACCCTCGCAAAATGGGCTCAGTCAGTGTACAAAATCAGTCAGCATAAAGATCAGCAAAATTCATTATCGGCTGCACCATTTTAATAAATGGAATCGTGGGTATCCATCTATTTGATTTTTGCAGGCCAATTATTTCAAATTGAATGGAACGCCTTATCTGTGCCCTAAGTACCAGCAGCTGAAGGCGAATATTGTGGACAAAATTAAGAACATACAATTATTCTGTTGGCGGTTATGTCAAAACGGTTGCAATGCAGGTGGCCTTTACCCACCACAAATAGGCATTTAAATTAAATAGGGATAGCGATTACTCACCCAACGCCAACTGACGTTGTCTAAATCAGTCATTTTAAGGATTGATGATTTCGTCCCGAATAATTATGGCGCAACCGATTTCCATAATTTTTTATAAAAGAACTCGCTTAAGCCAGATTATGACAAACACACACTTGGATACCAAAATGGGGGCAATCGTCAGAAAAGAAAGCCATTGACTTGCTCCAATGGCACTGAAATTGCTGTCAAGATGTCGCGAGTAGCTGATTAATTAGATTAACAAAAAATTTTGTTTCGTACATGATTGGCAAAATAGTGTTTGCAAACAGCATCTTTCGCCCTAAAATGCGTTTATTGTAATGCGAATATGGAACATGGACTACTTTGCGATTAAATGATGTAGAAAAGCAAGCAATTGCAAAAACACAGCACTGCGTAATTTTTAGAAAAAAACAGATGAATAAAGGTTGTTGGAAAAGTTTTATTACGATTAACTGCATGCGACTTATTTGGCGGTGCATGGAAACGCCAAGGAAAGGTGCTAACATGACTGTAAAGTTTAGGGGAGAGAACGGGTGGATTTGATTAGGACTTATTTTTGCCCACCACCCGTGCTCCAAGCATCATTTTTGGATCACGGAAGGGCGCATGGAAACCGCCCAAAATTTAGCTGCTTTGATTCACTCCAAGTTTACTGGCAAATACTGGAGCTAGCTAAAGAAATAGATTTTGAGATAAAACTGGCTCAACAGCAGTGTAGTGTAGCAACTCAAATGTCTTGTTTTCTAAACGACTTCAAGATAAAACTAGTAAAGTACAGAATCATGTGGTTGATAAAAAGGTTAAAAATAGACGCACTTTGATACAGTGCTTTAAGAACTATTTTGCATAAATAAACAGACCAGCAGAGCTGTAAAGGAGGCCAAAACTAGTTTAGAAGTGCAGACTAATGACTTATAGGGCTCTACAAAAGCTCCGGTCTGGCATCATTTCGAAGGGAACAAACATTTGAAGACAGGGCTCATGTTTCCGAGTGGGATAAAGTGAGCAGTAATGTACAGTTTCATGGCTATAGCGCGAACAGTTTAGAGTAATTCCACCTAGGCCCAAGCCAAGACGTCACCATGGCTCCGTAACGGTGACCAGAAATCACGGAAGTCGCATGAGCATGGCGCAGTTAAATGACTTGAATAACGCTGAATAAGATTTACGAGTACGTGACCTAGGTATTGTGATTTTCAATTGAACAGCTCTTTACATGGCAGTCGAGTTGTATTCACTCTTGTTATTCGGTAAATCCTGTGAGCGGGAATGCATATGCATCACTTAAGCTGGCGGATATCCTCAAACGGAGACTTCAGGTAGATCTGGTCATTTCTGAAGTGAAGAGGTCTTCAAGTCAAGTAATTCCATCACCATTGTGAAGGTCATTAGCGGTAACTACTTTTCTCCTCAGTAATATATTATGTCCGTCGTCACACCAAGACGCCATGATTTTGGCAAAAGCGGAACTCGTCCTATAGAACAACATGAACTTTTCCGAGTCCCCCGAGATCACTTAGTGAAAACGGCAGTGCAGGTCTGGAGCTCCACAAAAATGTGTCTCGTTTGATTTGAGCATAATTTGCTGAGCATGGCTACTCAACGAACGTTTCGGAACCAGAATCCCGCCTTCCCCATCGCTTCAATACAACTCAGATCAGAATGAATTGTGTTTAATTATGTTTAAGCGCGTCGTTATGCATAAAGAGACAACAGCCATTCGCTAGATTGTTTGACTTCACCACTTATTCCCAAGAGCTTAATCAGTAATGCACAGTAAAAATCACTTTTCACTAGTTACTACAATGCTAATGCCTATAGACTACGCTTAGAATAATAATTTGGCTTATTTAACAGTTACAGGGTGGCGGTTGGAAGCAATCGAGGCAATTGGAGAAAAGGACTTATCCATCAAAAAGCTGTTTGCCTTTTTCCGTCTGCGTAAAAATATCTAATTAGTACTTTCAGCTGGTGATTAAGACCCAATCATGCCCAAGACAGTACACCCTTAAGAATATAGCAAATTAAACACAGTGCGATGCATTTTCTTTCATTCTATCCAGAGTTATGTAAAACTAGGTATCAAGCGTTGTTTTGCTTCCGTGCCTGTGAATTGCAGTTCCAGTGCAAAGCGTTTGATAGATAGGATTGGCTGCAATGTAGTGGGAATGATTTTAATACGAAAAGTGAGGTAGCAACAGCACAAAGCTGTATTAGATTTTCAAGGTTTCATCTACAATGATTCTTTCTCATTCAGGGCACGCGGACTATACGTAGGCCTAACGATGTCGTCAGAATAGAGGAGTAGGAGCCTCCTTATCTACTTACCCTTTCTCTCGTCCTACTGCAACGCGCCTTTCGGTGAGAGCATCATTTGTCTCCTACCACGATGTTCTATATGCTCCTGAGTGTTGCGCCTTGCATTATGCTGCACTGTTTGTGCTTAATGCTAACAACGCAAACAAAACAGAGTAGTGGGTACTTCATGTAAAAAACAACAGAAGACCGAATAGGAGGATAAAATAAAGCAGAGAGGAGGCATTGATGGCCAACTGAATTAACGGGACGAATCCACGAAGAAAGATGAGTAGCAGTAGACGAAACAACACGTTAACAATCATATCCGACGCTGTTGTGCGATGGACTAATTCGCATCCTACACGTGTGAATCGATTAGCGGCACGTGTTGTCGCGTGATGTCTCTCGGCGCCGTCTGATGTTGGACTTAGGAGGCACCCGTTGTGGATGGTTTTGCGGGAGCAGACATCACTTGCCTTCGTGTCTTTTTACCTTGGTCGATTTCTCTGCTGCATGGTGCATACAAAGGCGGCGAAGGAGGATGAGACGGACCACCAATGCCAATGTGCTTTGAATGAAATGCGCTGCCTTGTCTGAACTACTTTCCGTTAGCTTTTTATCCCTGCTGTTCCCTTTTGGAAGGACGACTTTCGGGCAGTCGGGGCAACACGAGGTATGAATCAAGTGAAGACAGTGGCGACTAACTCCCATTAATTGACATGGAGCTCGTGAAGGTGTGCTTTTGCTGCTTATTTCAAGTTGTATACCTAGGACAATTGCTGTGCTGCACCAGGGAGGACAATGACGGTAATTGCACCTCTCCAGCGGAGAGGAAGCAGCATGATTGTTAAGCTGAAAGCCACGAAAGAATAGTTGGATGAGAGGCGAAGATGAGACGTTCACAGAAGAGAGGAAGTAGTGGAGAGGATGAAGTAAGGCCATTGTCGTATGTTCCTACACTGTGCTGTTGCACTGCGTTCCTCATTCCCTGTTCTCTTTCTTCCACATTCTCCCGGATGCCTTCGTTTACCCATTTCTTTGACCACGTACTCGAGTAAAGTATGTAGGAATGGACTTTGTGGATGGAATGTAAGTTCCTATCAATCGACAAACTCGAAGACGCTCTTCATGGTTTACTTTGATAAGTGAAATGCACTAGTTGCAACAATACTGGAACGATGACGCACGTAAGCAAGGTTAGTGAGGAGGAGGCTATGATGAAATAGGATTATAGCACAGCCTACCTCTAGTTTCTGCAATTTCTATCTGCGTTGACACTTTGGAGTCCAACGACAGAGAAGGAAGCTGGAGTATTACAGATAGATTGGGACGGAGGCGGTAAAGGTGAATGACGAGAAGTGGAACAAAGGTGAGTAGATGTCGAAGTGGGACTGGGGCAGTGATGTAGAACTGAATGGTGAAAACGATGACAACGTGGGAAGTAAGATGAATGTTAGAAGGCGGTGGAACGCGTATGCGAGCGTATGTGATTAACCTCTTCTGACTGGATCGGTGCCACGCGTCGCGGGATGGCTTCATGGGGGACAGGTATCACCGGCCTCTCTGCTTCATTTCGATATGCTTGATCTCCTACTTGTTTGCCAGCTTTTAAATCACTTAATTCAGGGCCTAGCAACCTTAGCAAAGCCTTTAATAGAACACCTTTAGTAATTTGACATGCTAAGAAAACTGCGAAGTTCTGTTTGGTCAGTTATTGTTGGTCCATTTCTCGCCTGCTTTATGCGGTCTTGAGCGACTGATACCTCATACGACCAAACTCTATGTCTCCTGAATTTTATAAAGCATTCAAGGAAAAGACAATTCTTTGGATTAGCTTGACTCTTCTTGAAGGAGCTGATACAAAGCTCGAGACCGATGGAGTGGTTCTCTGTTCCTACGCTCTACGTTAAATTTTGTCAAGGAATAATGATCGTGGGAGAGGCTGCACATTCTCAGAGAAGCGGTTTAATTCCCTTCCCCGCTTTTCTCTGCCCTTCTTTTTTGTCCTCTTAATCTCAGTGTAACTGCCACCTTTTCCCCTGCTCTCAGAAAATTGGTAGTTAATAATTGTCCTGTGCTCGGCACAGATCGGAGCAGTTATAATGTTTGATTGAAGGTAGATTTTTTGACCTGTTTTTATGGACCGGATGTTGCTGACTTTGTAAGGTTTGTGTCTTGTGTTCTCGATAAAAAACCACATTACCCGCTGTTAATGATAACGTTATTGTACTGTACGTTTGGATGTGCGCTCAGATTATTTAAGCTTTGCGTATTGTGGTTGTGAACATTGACGGAACTGATCTGCCAGATTATTTTCATCTCGCTTAACCTTCAAGCCCATTCTGACCTCTTATAAGTCACCGATAAGTGTTTAGAATTGATGAACCTATTTGTAGAGAGATCGCTGTGTGCTCAAGGTCTTTCCAGCGTCATTCGTTCGCGACTCCGCCATGAACACTGACCGCATGAAACGCAAGACCGCCACTGCCATGTACATAGTCTATACCCCAAATACCAGAACCATGTCCACTAAGCCATCGTCGTCTGAGCGGCGTTTTAGCTGAGGGGTGGATAGGGAGAGAGAGATCGTGGTGAATGTGTAAACGCGTTAGCGGCCACTTTCAATATCACGTCGTACATTGCTTTCATCTTTGCTCGTCCCACTGATGAGGGCAAAAAGGCGGTGTAGGGAAGCGCTGTAGGGTAGTTTAGGGAGATTTCAGGTCAATCGGCAAACCAGTGCTTGGCCGTGTGTGCTGCAGATGTGCGATTGATTGAGCTGGAGATGGAAACCCGTCAGCTTGCTTCTGGCGTTCCATTGTTCTCATCTTTTGCTCCTTCTCTCCCTCTTTCTCCAAGTCGCATCAGTGAATACCTTTGATGTGGTCAAGTCATCGCCATTGTGCGTCGGATCGGCATACCGATATTCATAGCGGTCGTAGAAAGAAGCAGTAGTGGGCAGGAGAACGAACGATTGATTGGGTGGGTGGGTGGGTGGGTAATCTGCCGTGCAGATGGGCAGTTGTTGACAGGTAGAGGGGATAGTGCGTATGAGGTCAGAGGTGACAAGTACAAAGTTGCTTTTGCTGTTGTTGTGTCGATGATGGTAGTGGGTGCTAGTGAAGTACTGACAGATGGGTGGGAAACATGAAAGCATGACAGCGTATTCTCACTAGGCTCATTTCTTCTTCGATCTTATTAGGCAGTAAAACGTATGGGCAGTAAAGCAGCAGCAGTTGGCCAGCTGTTTGTTTACTAAGGAAAAGGCCTTTGGCTTATGTCAATGGCGCCCTTGCTAGGTGGTGAGGGCGGATTCTTCCTCCTTGTTCGCACCATTTCATACTACACCACGTTATCTTGAGCTAAGCCTCCATTATTCCATACTATACTGCGCTATCTTACATTTGGATATTGATATAATCATCCTACTCGCTCTTGCTAAGCCAACTTTCACCACTACCACCACCCCCATCGAATGCCTTCTAGTCGACTAAGAAGCAGTGTCAACAAATGGCACCCTACACTCTTGCAAAAGTAAATGAGCACATTACAAATGTCAACCACCGCTAATTGAAATGAGGCTATTAAAGCATATGAAAGGCGGGCAAATGCATTAAGAACTAGGCGATTTGGGAATGGACAAATAATCCAACAAACGATATCTCGCCACGTCTTCCATAGAAAGAAAGCAACGACCAATTTTTGGACAACATCCTCATTTGAGTACCACAGAAGGTTGCGCAGCAGACAGAACTAACCTCGCTCCTAATTACCAGTAGGCGGGAATAGATGCGTCCACGATGTACTTCAACGCGCATTTACTTTCAAGGCAATTCCATTTTCGTACTCCCTCATGTTGCGTGAGGGATGCTCTCGACATGATTCAGATTGAAATTGTTGGCATTAAGTGTCGATTTTGAGGTCCATCTGGCCCTTTTAAATCAGGCTATAAGGTCGCAATAAACAAGATCCTCCCTCCTGCCAACGCCCAGTGAGAGTAGTAACAAGTTGAGTTGTAAGAAATTTGAAGAGTCAGTTCAAACTCGACTACACAATGGCTATGCATGCATAT
This sequence comes from Taenia hydatigena, assembly GCA_036345935.2. Lineage (NCBI taxonomy): Eukaryota > Metazoa > Platyhelminthes > Cestoda > Cyclophyllidea > Taeniidae > Taenia > Taenia hydatigena. The sequence goes on along the minus strand of JADWOT020001404.1, from coordinate 41,788 downwards.
ATACCAGAACTAGCACGCACATGGAATCCACTGCAAACGTGAGGTTGAACACACTTGTGGTCAGTAGTCGAGTTATCGTACTTTTAACCAGGAATCCTGTTTCTCAATCCACTCGGTGAGTCCATTTTTAGAGAAATTTGCCTGGTTTTATGTGCATTTATGCGATTATGTCTATTGCATTTTCAGCAAAGGCAGTGATAAATGGGCACGTTTTCATTACTGAAGTCAGCGTAGCGTTTTTATAGTGGACAAAACTCTTATCTTTTTAGCTTACTGCGTACTCACTGCAGGATTACATGGAAATCAGACTAATGAAGAGATTGGTATGGTGCTTAGCCTTTGCCAAAGCAAATAACAAATGCCCAAGGATTTGAACGTCAAAAGTTCTAAAACTTGCTTTTGCAATGCCCTCTTTATGTGATTAATATGATTAAGCAAGTTCTCACCTTCTAATTGGATGACAGGTTCGTGTAACAACAAATATAATTTAAACATCCTAGTAAAAATAAGACACAGACGCAAGCGGAGCATCTAAAGTCTAAAAATAATCGAAATCTTGACAATGGGGCTGACACTTTGCACACTTTGACCACAACTTCGGCCCACATTTATGCATCCGATGAGCCAAGGTTAGTTTGGATACAATTTGAAGGCCAGTGTGGGTATTTTTAGGGCTATAAATAGAAGTAATGCAAAACCGCATCTTTCAGAGGTCAAAATTACACGTCTAAGTAGGAAGACAAGGCGTTTCCTTTGCTGTCGACTTTTGCTTTGTACGACAAAGTCATAGATCACCGTCGAGATTGACTGTAAAGAGGTAAATAATCAAACAGTTTATGGGTTCGTTTTTTACAGGTGTTTATGGAAATGGGCGTAAAAGAAAAGAGATGAGAGCAATTAACTCACAGATAGCTTGGTAATTGTTACTTTAATACCTCTCTACTATGGTTGCTCTCTGAGACATTACTTGTCTTAGTACTATTTTAAGTCACCGCGATATGAGGTAAATTAAGATTTTAATAGCTTACTACTCTATTGTTTTGTCAATTAAGGATGTGATTTGGAAACACTCTGGTGTCGCAAAACATGGATTCACTTTTGTGGTACTAAATTTCAGCTATTTCAATGGCGTGATATTCGCCTAAGACCAATCCGCAGAACTATAATGCATCCCGAGTAGTAAAGTACGACGTCTACTCCCGTGGATCAATAGTCTTTCTTTACTGCAGTAGACGGCCTGTTTGAATTAGTTTCTGGCTACTAGGAGGCAAGATTCTCCCAGCAAATCTCACCCTCTTAAAAAATCACAATGTAGAAGCCTAAGTGCAGAACAGTGGTGCTTCTTTGAGTCGGTGAAATTACCATCATAGCATCACAGCATACCTGTCAAACTGAGGTATGAGATGGGCATTCACAATTAGTCAAGGATTCGAAACGTCCGCATACCATATTGCACCCATTTAAGTGCAGCGTTCAACAATGTGTACACATGGAAATTGCATAGACCGCTGAATTGAGGCTCAAGTCAATCATATAAGTTGGTTCACTTTCAAGTAAAATTAAGTGGATGGATCTCAGCCGTAATCAGAGGCTAGACCTTGCCAAGTGGATTAGCATTTCGCTGTACGTTAGCCAAAGAAGCCTTAAAATTTCACGTTGAAATTTCAATGATGATTGCCTGGGTATTAATGGAATAAGATGAACGCTCTAAAATGGAGTCATTTATTAAATAGCTTTTCACAGTGTTTGCTTAAAGAATTAGCGAATGATTCCGATGACACACGGCCAATTGAAGTGGTTGTGAGTTCGCAATAAGTCTCTTGCACGAATTGATGCGCGTTCCTTCATCCGTGTGGCTCTCCATCGTGCTTGTAACTGTCCTTCTCCTGCATAAAATCCCAACGGCACACACTGTTGGACTAGCTTGAAAAATTAAAGTTGAGCATGGCTGATCCAAAAGCTGAAGTCAACCCTGTCACCGACGATCTCGACGCTTTGCTTAACACCTATTGAATAGCATCGGATGAAGTGTGATAGCGAGCGGTACCAGCAAGCTCAAAGCTTCTCTATGCTAATACGCCAAGCAATGATTCTCATCCAATCGATAACAGCAGAAAAATTCTTGTACAAATAGTAACCCTCAAGGGATCGCAACTGAGATGGATGCGAAATGGCGGATGGTTTTTAGCCCTTACCCGGAAAATGAAGGTTCGTATGTCATTCCCGATGTCTACTTTATTAATAATACAGTCAAACTAAAGTCCCAATGCGACTCCACTGTGCTTCGCAAAGAAAATAATGAGTGCAGAAAAGTAAGCAAAACGAAGTCTTGACAACGGCTTAACAAAGCCTCCTTAAATAAGGCTCTTCTTGAAATGATTTTAAGATGACGAACTTTATGGACAAATGTGTTAATTTTGGCTGTTAGATATCATGCGATCAGCCATTAAGTTTAAAAGTAAAATGGATTTTCTGGTGTTGCACGTCTCTACGCGGAAAATCAGGGGGAGACGGTGAAGCATAAGTAGCTGGATCTTTAGACAAATGCTTGCTCAGCTTGTCACCATAGCACATTTCAAGCAACAGCTGCAGTTGTTTGAAGTGCAGATTGGTCCATTAGACATTATGGGATGGTAGTAAGCCCAGACCAGTGCCTACTAGCCACAGGTTCAGACTTATTGTCCCCATATCGCTATTAAGTGCTTTTTGATGTTTGGGACATAATGTATTATGACGGCATATCTCAAGTCAAATGAAAGTGGAAGAAGTGTTTTTTGAGTGGGTCTATCGCCAATTCTGCAACGCTCAACCCAAAGATTCGATAGGTCTATATTCACTGACTTTGCCATTGCTAGCCCATATCCTTTTTCAGTTCTGGTGTTCGTGTTAGCTTTCTCGTGAATCCGTGCGAATAACTAACACACTATTTTAGCTCGTCACATAGTTGAGGATGAATGCTGTAGTAATGATAAGGCAGGCATCCTCACCAGACTAACCAGCACGTTGGCCCATACGATTTAATGATCAACGATTTCATGGTGTGCGTGCAAATGCGCAGACTGCTTCGCGAGGTAAGAGAGGGCCATTTATTGGCTTACAACACAGTTATAAGCGCACGTGCTTAATGTGTGAATATGAGTTATTTCTTGAGGATCAGCCTTATCTTGCTGGTACCTTCCGTCTTGGATGGAGCGTTCGCAGCGCCAGCCCGTAGGTTACCCTTTTATGCCTTACTCTAATTAGCATATGCTCTAAATGTTCACAAAGGAGAATATTTGCCAAATTGGTAAATCTAGCAAGGACGAAGTGTGTGCAGGACCCTCGCATCACATCACATCTCAGTCAAGTCGACTTGGTACAGCTACTGCTCACCTCGCTTCCCACTCTTCCCATTCATTGTTGAATTTTATTTGGACTTGCATCCATCGTGCGATAAGAAGGACTTTGTCCAGCTTCATTGCGCCTTAGCGGTTTTGCCTAGTTAACGCGCGGGTAAGTGATTTAAGCTTTGTGAAAGAAATCCATGCACGTAATTGTTTGACTTGAGTGACTTAATGCAAACTGCATTAACATTTATTGCTTTGAGTAAGATTGAAAAGACGAAATTTATGACCTTGGTAATATGCGGAGAAGGAGAGGGTTCATAAGTGTAGCGGAAGGCATTTGGGATCCAGCTGGTTGACAGTAACCATCGGATTGCGTCCGATGTTAACTTTCTATTTTGCTGCCAATCCATGGGCCCATGTGCTTTTGTCTCTACTTATACTAAAGTCCTCCGCGACAACGGAATCAATAAAGGCAAAATGACTTCATTGTAAATGATTGTATTTCTTAGCTTGCACTTCCTGTCTATTGTCATGGGCTTGTAAAATTTAGTTGCAAGGCTAAACTCCTGTTGAGTTTCATAGTGCTTTGTCTGGTTCGATGCGTGATTTCATAAGTGTTAAATGATCTGTCGGTAGTTTCGAGGTCTCGATCTTGTCTTGTCGTTGGAACATCGATTTTAACCATGTGACTGCAATTGGAGTGGCGAGAGCCGAGAAATTGCCGTTGGAACATCGATTTTGACCTTGTGAATGCAGTTGAAGTGGCGATAGCTGAGAATTTGTCGTTGGAACATAGAATTTTGCCATATGACTGCGGTTAGAATTAGCGGGAGCTGAGAATGTGTCGTTGGCGTCTCATCGAATTTTGCCATGTGACTGCAGTTGAAGTGTCGAGAGCCGAGAATTTGCTTACTGTCCAGTAAAGTAGCGATCATTACCTTTTTACCCCACTAATCACAATGAGAATTCAAGCAATTATATTTACTGTCAAGTTTACCCATAAACTTGTAGCAACCTTACCTTTTCATTAAAAGGACTGGATCTATTCCATATATTACTTTTCCTATTTATTTGTTTCACATTAATGTGTTTGTGTTATCATGCATTTTATATAATTTATTCATGAAGTCGATAGCAAACGTTACTCCTCTTGTAACTTAGAGAAGACGCACTCCTCTCGTATTGCTAAACCGGAGTCTACATCATAACTTCTACATGATGAAATCTTTCCCTTCCTTATGCAAGGTGGATCCAATTGAAAGAACCCTCCTCACTACGGTCAGAGTTCTCGTGTCACACGTGCCCATTCAGAGGATGCAAGGATTAGTGGGCAGCTTTAAGCGCGATCTCAAGCCCGTCAAGGTGCGAGGTGTCGATTCACAGGATGTGCTAATTTGCACCACTGGTGGCAGTAGGAGAGTGAAACCTCTAGCTATTGGTATCCTGGCAGAATCGACTCTGGAAAACAGGGTCCACGTATAGGGTGATCCTGGGGATTTGATGTCCGCATTCGTTTGATTGCCTCAATCCTTGATGTTTTACAAACTGCTAAATTTTGGGAATCGTGTTTCGATTCTGAAGCAATTCTTATGCAACTACATTTAGGACAATATTTTCATTTTGTGGAAACGGTGATAAAGAAGTACATCTTGAAGAACACGCACATATGATTGAGCTATTAGAAGTGTCTTAGCCATACACTGCGTAAATTTTTCTGAGCCTCATAAGTTTATTGAGCTACGCCGCATTTGCCGGTTTTTGCAAGTTTTTCTATAAAAATGGGCTTGCTTTTGCAGACAAACCATTAAGTTTGAAAGAAGTTGCAGTACAGCAGTTTCGTGAGTGGTTGAAGACTGCAAATGATCAGGAGTAGGTAGGTTGGCTCAACTGGTTTTGTAGAAATACCTCGGTAAGGTATGTCGGTGGAAGTGAAATATAAAATCCCACTCAAAGGATGTCCCTGAGGTCAGCTTTAACGACGCTGTTTATAATACTGCCAAATATTAGCTAGCTTGGCCAAGGGCAGCGTTCATTATTGTGGTAGGCCCACCATGGGATAGGCAACGACTTTTAAATCTGGCAATTGTTATCAAGCTCTTTACTTCTTGCAAAATGTTCCTCGATATTTCTGCTATTTGTGAACTTCATCCCACCGTCACCTAAAAAGAACTGAAGAGCTCGACGAAGAGCAAGTAGCACTCAAGGCTAAAATTTTAACACACTAAATCATCGTAATGCCGCCTTAATGCTTAAAACTGGTGGATCGCCTAATTTACGCAATGGTGCGGATATTGGTAAGGGTATAGGTAGCTTGCGTTCTGTTGGGCATTTCTGCCCCAATTATTTAGCCGAGCATCAAACTTGTGTAGGTGAAGACGGGCTTTCCTCCTTGTTTCCCCCCTTGGGAAGGTATATCACCCGCGGCTACATCACTGGCGTCTGTACCCTTTACAAAGGGTAGTGCGCTGGCCTCAAAGTTAGGTAAGGCATAAAATCGGTGCAGAGTAGGCTCTTTGCTTTGGCTTATTATACACCTCGTCATGCTTGTCCCCCCACTGTAAATTCTCCTATCACCCGCTTTGCGGTTGCTTTATGCGGAGGATAGCAATCCTAGCAAAAGCCTTTATTAAGGCAACTGTAGTACCTTGCCAAGCACACGCGCTTCGTACGGATTCTTGTGACCAGCATATTATTTAATGAGACTATTTGGCATAAAAGTTGACTCGTTGGTAAAGGAAATGACACTTCTTTGGTGTTAAGTTCAACCCTGCGTCTGTCAGACGACTTAGTACTAATTCAAAATTGACTCAGCGTCCTTGGATGTTATCGAAGCAGAGCATGTGGTATTTTGGAAAAATACCAATTGATGCCAATTGAATCAGGCATTGGAGGTCAGCTGCAACATTATAGAATCTGGAGGGCATTGTCTGGAAATCATAAAGGCCATTTAACTCCATGAGAGCCGTCTTCCCAGCGTCTGTGTACATAACTTTCAGTTATCAGTGAGAGGCGACAGGCAATCCTATGAATCGTTTGCAATGAGCGACAGGGTTGCATTCCTCTTAGTTACGGTTTTCAACTTCCCATTATAGGTGCGATCAGAGAGGCCATTGGAGATTTCGATAATTCTACAACCATTCGCCTCGTGTAAGAGAAGAAACGGTGTGCGCCTGAGTAGTTACCAAACGAGTCTGGCTTTTCCGGTGTTTATCGCACGATTGAATGTGTTTGTTCTTTCCAGTTTCGCTCCTTGTCATGAAAACACAATCGCACACTTAACTAGGTGCAAAGCCCCTTCCTTGTCCTTCTTGCTATGAAGTACCAATATTTTCTTCCTGGCCTGATGTTTTGGAATCACCTCCGATCCTCTGCTTCTGCGTTATGCCCTAGAATATTGTGCTGTATTTTTTAATTTAGTTGCCGATATAAAGGAAAGAATCGCATGTTAACGACTTGACATAAAGGCAATTTCAAACTATTAATTTTGGTGCACTGGGACTGTCACCCTAATGCAGTTTTGTCGACAAGGCGAAAAAAACAATGCATGAGCACAAAAAGTGGGAGTTGTCACTTCAACCAACCAAAAATCCATGTTTTCATGAAAGATGTCTTTGATAACCCTAGTAGATCTACACATTATTTCCGCCCAGCATTATGCTGTGTCAGCAGCAAGCGCAATATGCTGCTGTTTTTGCCTGGTTGCGACTACTCATTTTTTAGCTCTCCTCACGCATTTTTATTTCTAAGAATATGATAATCGCCAAGAAAGTTTTGCTTCCTGGAGACTAGAGCAGCGTTAAAACATGCAGTTTACTTCAGCAAATGCAGTGGTTGCTTGCGTAAAAGACCTAAACCATGGAGGTGAATTCTGTGCTCTACTGCTCAGGGCGCCCATAAAAGCTTGTAACCGCAGATGGATCCGAGTAGTAGATGCCCACCTATTCGCTTGCAACGTTTTTATGCAAAAAAGTCAAAAACAAGCTGCTGCCTCTCATTGGCCTCGGAAATTCACTTCAGACAAACAGCATCATTGACTCACAGCAACTCAAAGCTGACCTTGAGGACAATCTAAAGGACTACGTCGAAAGAGTATCATCCTGAGCAGCACCCAAACCCGCAATTTTTGACTCCAAAAACCGATGTCTTATACATTAGGTAACCAGGGTTCGGTTCCTCCCGAAAACACGAACTATGCTTTATTAAAATCACGCTCACTGATAATTTAAGTCAATTGCTAAGTTCACTCAATGGATCTAACTCGACCGAAGGATGCGTTCTGTCTCAGATGCATTAATGCAAAGACTCTTCGTCCGAGGTGCTGTAGGACAGTAATCCCGCACACTTATCTGCTTCAAGACTTACCTCAGCACTTTAGCATAGCAGCCAAAACTTAAAGCTGTCATTTTCTTGAATCCCCCTAAATTTCCAATGCGCCTACTTTGGAGTTAATTAAACTTATAGTAATGAAGCGAATTCGTATAATATGCAGTTTCTGTCGACGTTATGGCAAGCCAAATGCAGGACTGGATGTTTAAAAAGTGGAACGACAGCCTATGCAGCTAGTCTTTGCAGCTTGTCATTATTGAGACTCGTAAAGCTGCCCCTATGGGACTTTGTGTCTCTGGCGCTTTGTGATCTCTAGCAACAAGAGGCAGAAGAGAGAACCTTTAAACAAGCAAATACGAGATTCAATGAGGAGATGGGATGTTCGCTGAGATTTCGGTGCGTTGTTCATTATGGCGCACCAACAGAGAACACTATGCAAGAAAACCATCTTAAATCCACTTTGACTTTCTCTAGTACTTGTGGTGCTTGTAAGAAAGCAGAATGTCAGTCTTTTTGACGGCTAGCTTTGGAACAGCGAATTAGGCAAGTTCAATGAAGCCGTTGCTGTACAAAATAAATCATCTTTCGGCTGGTTCGTTAGCTTAGGGGTAGGAGACAGGTGAAAATAGAATGGAGGAAGGTAATGCTTTTCGTATTAGAAACGCTACCTATTAATGACAGGCACTGAAGGAGGATGTAAACTCCAAAACCAATTCAGGCCAACATCGGCGTTTTCTACCTCAGGTCTCCTCTATTTAATGCTCAGAGACGATGGGATGGCGGTTCTGGCCAAGCGAGTATTCTTCTTTATCTAAAACACATCCCAATTTCTGCGCATTGCTCAGTCTAAACGAAAAATAATGGCAAGTTGTTTAAAAAACTGCTTTTATAAGTCATACTCAGAAGTTAGCCACTTCAGATCGAGCAAGCTGGGTCAACACGGACATGCAACAGCACTTTTAACTTTCCTACCTGTAGCAGTTAACCTCAAGTTTGACTCGATTCAATGGTGATTCTGCAAGGATACGCTTGAATATGTACACATTTTGCACACTGGACATCTAAGGATTTCTGATATTACGGACCTTAAACACTACAAACGCCATTGTTTTCCGTCTAAATGGAGGTGATAAGAACGGGACCGCATCTCGGTTAGCACATTGACTTAGTTAGTCATGGTAACGTCCAACGTTTGACAGCTGATGACATAAAATGTAGACCATTTGCTTCTGCTCATTGCAGCCGGAGCTAAAGGGCTCTCTTGCACATCCGCTAAAGAAAAGGCATTCTAAGGACATGGCAAAGCTCTCTATGCACGTTTAATTAGGCTAGAAATGCGAATGGTGCAAGCAGAGTTATCAATTCTTCTGAGGTCATTCCATTTCTGCGTGCTCCTTTACGCTAGCTACTTTAATAAGCAAGCCTTGTACGTCTGCAGCCAGGTTAGTCACTACATTTGGAATCTTGTGCTACCCTAGAGGCAACTTCTGTGTCCCAAATTTGGATGCAACCCAAACATAAGTTCATTTAAGCTACTCTTCGCCTGTTGCTCTATTTTTCAGAGAAAAAGCTAATTGACTCCGAAAAAGAGGTTTCCTGCGATGGCGTAGGATGCGGAAGAAGTAAATAGTCCAAGTGTACTTCTAATGCGTCATGTTGAAATGCGGATTGAGGATTTGTTTTTCATGCTCTTAAGGTTTAACTGATTATATTTACAAGCCAAGCGCCCATTAAAACCGTGAGAAACAATTAATCTTTTAGAGAACAAGAGCCCTTCATAACAGAAGCATGTTTATTGAACGGATCTGTACATGTGAATCACACCACAAGCAGTACGGCGCCTAATATGCCGCCACGATTACAAGGGTATTTTATGCACGCGACCGATAGGCTTTTACTGCAATACATTTTGTAGTTAAAACTGTTCTTGGTCGCCGGCAATATAAATTTGCCAAGCGCATCCCATCTTCTTATAAAGCGAATTATTATGGCTTATTTGCAAAAGATCATTGTTGATCAGTGTAGATTTGATCACCGCTCTAGCATCGTATCACGCCACTTCCAACTGACAATAGAGATGCCAGCGATCGCACGGTGTAGTAGTTTCTGGCTTCCGTCACACTGAGATTTTGCTGCGTCGTACCAAGTTAGCTCACGCACTGGTGACAGCTGCAGTGCACGTCGTGTCCCTGAAGCATTTTATGGCGCTTTACTCGTCTATAATTCTTTCCACTCCTTTAAATGTTCGCAATCCATTAACCTCCTTCTACAGGGACTTTTGGCATCACGTGCGATTAAATGCCTTTGCATCTCATCCTCTTTGCTCTTCTCAATGCGTAGATGTTGTGCATGCGAATGGGTTGCATTGAGTAATGCTACATGAAGTGATGTTGGTGGTGATGTTGGCGGTGGCAAACATCATTAGCATTAATTTTGGCGTTCCTTGAAGTGCTGATGTCAACGTTGTAGTAGAAAGTGCACGAACAAGCGCATTTTGGATTACGCTTAGCGCTACTGCTTAGACAATGAGGTTAGAGGAAGTGTAAGTGACGTGATTCGGTCGGATTGGGAGAACGCGAAACAGAGAAAATTACCATATGTTCGTGTGAGCGTGTGTTGGCATAGTCATGTGAGTAAAGCAGGTAGGATGGATCGGTAAATGGGTGAATTACTGGAGGGACTGATAGGGGGTGTGAGGTGGCAGTGGTGGAGAGTGAGGGAGCAGTATTGGGGTGGAATCACGTGGGGAGCAATGAAGGGGCAAACGAAGGAATGGAGAAAGAGAAGACAAAGTAGACGGAGGATAATGGGGATTGGTGAGGCGAGTGTGGAGGAAGAGGGAAGTGATGTGATGTGTTGGCATGATAAGTCGGGAAATGAAAAGTAGAAATTGTGCGAATATCAAGTATTGCTACTCTCACATGGTGCTATCCTCATATATTGATTGTTTCAATTTGGCAACCGACTTTTCAAACTTGTTTTATTTGATACAAACACCGAGAAGTGCGTCCCTAGTCCTACGGTTCCCACCTCAACATTTTACCATGTGCATGTAAACAAATGGCTAAATTGCATGAATGGCAGAATTTTTCACTTAACTGTGAATCACTTCAGAACTTTTGATTTGCTTGAGTGGAAGTTTTCCTTTTATAATTCTGTTTGATTTACACCAACCTGCCAAAAATACGATTTAGGTTGAAGTCACAACTGTGGTAAAAGATGGCAAGCGACATTGGGGACGAAATCCAACTTTCCTAACCATCATCGAGATAAAAATAAGCCATCCAGCCACTATGATGTCTGTTTGTTCCTGACAACATTGTTCAGGAATAATTCTTTAAAAAAAATTCCCACAGGAATTGAGAGCTGTTTAACGTCTATAGCTTTTAACTGGTGCAAGCCAACAAGAGGGCTGAACATCCCACTTCGGACTTTGTTGTTATTTCCATCCTGTCGGACTATCTAGGTATTAAAACGGGTTGCAAGGATAACCTATTGTAAAGTCTACTCAACCACAGGTCTACCACAAATCACTTGCTTTTACCAACCTGCTGAAGTGAATAGCGCGATGCTAATAAAAGTGGTGGTGATGAAGTTATTCGAAGCAGTGGATTTGTTGGTCATATTGGTGTCATCGTTATTGCTCAGAGGCTCATATTTTCATCGATATTAGTGCTTGGTAGAATGTGGATGTTTACAATGCATCGATGAACGCATGGACAAGTGCATTTTGCATTGCGCTTAGCGCTGATGCTTGAACAAAGTGGATGGAGGGAGTGCAGGTGACTTCAGTCTGTAGGAATGTGAGAAAGGACAAGAAAAGTAAAGTTAGGTGCGTGTGAATTTCCGTAAGGTCACATGAAAAAGATAAAAGGAATGTATTGATGGATTGATGAATGGAGGAATAAATGGATATAGGTTGAGAGGCGGTAGTAATGAGGGAGCTATGGAAGGATGGGGTCATGTGGGGATGAGTGAAGGAATAAAGAGTAGATAAAGTGGATATGGATTGAAGAAGATTGCAGACGAGTTTGCGAAAGAATCGAGGAGTGATTGGATGTATGATTGGCATGAGAGGAAAGTGGATGGAGGGTAGGGATTAAAAAGAGAACGAAAGCTAGCTTTCTCACACGCACAAGGCTTGCAGCTTTTCTCATCCTAGAGCAATAGCCTAGGCTAATCTGCAAGGTCAATCGGTTTTTTGAAATGAACATTCGCTTAACGATCCGCCTGTAATGAACAACCCGCACTCGCCCAATCATCTTCCACCACAAAAGATGCCCCGCACAAAGGTACGTCGTATTTTGGACAATAAAATCAGGTATGCTCACTCACGAAGAAAATCAGACATAACAATGTCATTGGTACATCAACCATAATGCGTGCACCAGTGACAGTGCTCAAAAGATTGAAGTCTATTTGAGTACGCTTTTTTGTGAGAAGTGGTCAGCGATTTCAAGTCGCATCGCACGTTACTTCTCTTTGAAAGGAATCGGACTCTGAAGAGTCATGACCTTGATCGCCAATTCACATATGATATTGACGCTACAGGATTTCTTACCCAACCAGTAAACTAGTTCAAAAAGTTAGAAGGTCAACGTGAAAGGGGTAAGCGTGTAGCTAAAAAAACTGATAAAAAAGTTAGAGATTTACAGTTCTGATTAAACTAGCAATGCACTGAACCACGGCCACTGTCACAAGAAACGGAACAAAGACCCTGCATCTCTCCAGCCGTTCAATGTATCCTGCATATCCCTACAAAAGAGGAGTGGGTTGCAATGAAGACGGTGGTCGAATTGCTGTTGGTGAAATTGGCATAGTAATTCTATATTTAGCCTTCTGCTGCAGTACCGTCAACGCGCTCGTCAAACCCGAGATCATCGACACTTCTGCATCCTCTCACCATGGGCCGTACACAGTACACACGCAGGCAAGGATTTCTGTATATTGGTGCATAACTATCGCGTCTCTAATAGCGTCTCCTTTACTGTGCGTCCACATTGCCATATTTTAGATCAATTATCCCTACTACTTGCAAAGCAGTTATGCTTGCGTTTCGACATTTTTAAGTGGCGCAAATGCATGCCACCGTCAGAGAGTGGCTGAAGTACTGATGGTTCGCACTGCACATGAAAACGACGACAATGCTGCTAACTGTTCTGCTGCCAATGCTGCCTACATGGTAAGGCTATCCTTTTGTCGATGTGAGTCATCCATGTAAGAAGACTGATGCAATTGAAGCTAGCAAGACGATCCCTCGTTTTGTCACGAACGAATCTGGCTTCTGCCGGTTTATTCTGCTGTGTTAACACTGCCATCACCAGACGAACACCGTCTGCAAACATTAACAAACATTACATCCAGCGTGCCAATGGGAATCTCACTTGCGACTGGTTAGCTTACACAACGGCGAACCGCGGCGATGGTTGGGTTCACTCGTGATTCATCCTTGTTTCTATTTTTCACTGTAAAGTCCACCAGGCTAAAGTAAATTCCGTTGGATCTTTACGACTTAAGGCGAAAAAATTCGCCTCTCATGGGTGTTACTTCCTGATCGGCGGTCTGCACACTGTGAAAGTGGTTATCGGACACAATATCATCATCTTCCAGAATCGTAAATAATCCAATCAATGAATGTAGCCGGTCATAAGCTACATCAGAGAGAGAAGGAATTTAAACTTGGAGTACAATCCGTTCATTACCAATTTTCGGCACTTGAGTAAGCCGTTGCGTTGGAAAAAAATAAGAGGTCCAAATTGGGTTGACTGGCTCCGTCGTTGGTCTGTAATGCGCCAGGACCATTTCATTCAGGCACCAGGTAAGGGCCAGGGAACGTGATAAAGCCCTCAAATCCTTTCGAATTTTTGCAACTTGCGCCAAGCACAATTGTCTGGAGCGTTCTGACACCATAGCAACTGCATACCACAATTTCATCCTGATGGTGATTAGGACAATTGCATCTCTTCTTCAGTGTTACTTGCTACTTTTTTCGTTACAGCCATGACTGCAAGCCAAAACGTATTTTGGCAGGCTGATGCAAACCAAACAGAATTATGAAGCGGAAAACATCTATTTAAGCAGGTCAAAAGTGCTAGAGTAATTCAGAGTTAAGCAAAGAATTCAGCCACCGATACAATTCAGCTATTCATTTACATGCAGATGGTGAGTTGTTGCCGTGCAAAATGCAGGATTAGAGATATCTCTCCGTTATTATGTCTTAAGCAGTAAGTTCATTAAGTCAATAGCCAAACAGAAACAGTCAATATATGGTGTTAGCACCATGTAGGAGTAGAGGTATTTAAGCTCCACGAAATCCCAACTTTACATCTCTTGCCAATTCAATGCCAACAACACATTTCATCACTCCTCTCCTTGTCTACAGTCGCCTCCCTAGTCCCCACCAACGTTCGCTCATTTTGACTTTGCTCCTTTCCTCTATTTTTTCATTCTTTCATTCTTGTCCAATCACGTCATCTGCACTTCCTCAATCCCCATTCCCTGAACGCCAGCACTAAGCGCAATAAAAATGCACTTGTTCGCGCAATTGTTACTGCAATGTTAGCATTAGCATTCCAACAGGCGCAAATACCAACGAAATTGTGAGCCCACGGCTGATGACAGCGACACCACCACGACCACCAGATCTGCTTCCACCAACATTAACACTATCACCTCAAATTGCTTTACTTATTCAAATGTAGTAGCACGCGCAACGTATTGTACGTAGTGGAGGGGAGCGAAGAGAACGAGACGCAAAGGCGTTTCGTTGTGTGTGATGCCACAAATGCATAGAGAAGGAGGTAGATGGATTGAAGCAGGGGACGAAATGAAGCGAATCGTAGACAGGTAGATTGTAATGGAATGTGCCAGTGGCACAGCATGTACTACAGCCGTCACCGGTGCGTGAGCTAACCCAATGCGATGTAGCATAACCCCATGATGTGACAGAACTCATAAGTTACCACGCCGTACAATCACTGGCGTCTGCAATGTCAGTTGGATGGACATGATATGATTTTTAGGAGGTAATCAAACATCCGCAGTGAAATACTGACCTTTCGTAACTACACTGCTACGATCTGATTCATATGAGGTGAAATGCGCTTAGCGAATTCTTCCTAACATTGGTCAAAGGCGGGTTTAACTACGAAATGTGCGTGCATATGCAATCCTTCGAATCGTAGTGGTATCTTCGGTGCTGTACGGCTTGTAGTGTAATTCAGGTCTACGGATTCGTTCCGGAAAACATTTGCTCATATTTTAAGTAGCTCTTATTCTCTAGGCTATTAATTATTTACCTTCCAACCAGCTATAAGCATCGCTGGTTGTCATGCGCTCAATATAAGACGCGTTTTGCATTTAATGCTGCTTCTTCATGCTGTCATTGTCGCTCGTAAGGTTGGATTTTTACTAAATCAGTGAGCTAACAAGGTGAAATTACGACGATTTATAATGCGCTAAAATGACTGCTGCGCAGGTAACAAGGATAGTGTTTTAAATTTTCGACGTTTTCTAGAAAAAGCTGGTACACTGAAGGCCTTGTTATGCTTGTGGTTGAACTGAGGCTACGCACGCAAGTCATCATACCCTATGGAAGCTGATAAGAAAATCAGTAGCATTCTGCGCAAACGCAGACTTGTATTTCTATCGGTGTTTATAATTGTTCAGTATTTACTGGTCACTGCACATGCAAAGAATCGGCACTGCCGCTTGCTACACTATTGCGCTTCGGTGATTACTTAGAATGTGGAAGAGAAGGAAAGTGCAAAGGCGGTGCGGAACAACCCAAACAATGGGACATGAGTGCTACCCCCGAAAATGGAGGCGTCGAAATGAAGTAGGTGTGAAGAAGTATGCCAATCAGAAAACGAACCATAAGCAGCAACAAAAGTCTAACAACCAGTCAAGATGACAGAGTGTTAGGTGTCTCTAAAAGAGGCAAAGCAAGCTTGCATTTCCAGTCTTTGTGCACTTGATCAAACAAAATTTAATTCAATGTTTTATTACTTTCATTTTTGCAAATAAAGCTTATGAGGGGATCCTACTGTGCCGGCTTTAGAAATCAAGAATTGACAGCTTCTTTAATGAATTGAAGTAAGAATTTGTGAGAGACGCAAATAAAATCCATTTTATGCCACTAAATCACGTACTTATATTATAGGCCACACTTACATTCGTGATCTTGTTAAGATCTGCGCTAAAAAGAAATAGTAACATGTAAAAATTGCCATGCTTGTTAAAGGCTAGAATATTGAACGCATAACAAGCAGCTCTCTGTTATTTTGGGTTATAGGCTGTGTTTCGGTAAACGGTATGAGAGGCTTTTTTGCTAAGTCCTGGAAGTTAGGTGTTTACTTTCAAAAGTTGGATTGGGCGATGACGCTGAGTTTGCTTTGTTGTTAAAACCAATGCACTATTAATCGTCCTCGTTTTTGAGTAAAGTCGTAGATAGAAGAAACTTGCGGCACCCGAGGGTATTGGTCAGGAGTGTTAAGTAGGATCGTGGCTTCGATGTAGCACTTTGAGGCTGTGAAATTCGTAGTGGACGTTAAGAAATTTGTCAGAATTAAGCAAGAGCGGATGGCACCCATGCACGTGGACCCCACGGATATGCTCACTTACGATGCCTTGTGTGCATGGGGAGCGCATTTGTCTCAAGCTGGACCAACACGGACTGCTGGTGGTTTGTTCGTGGTTGTCGCAGCACTTCTTAAGGGCATCAGATACCATTAGATGGCAATGCCGTATAAAGAGCTAATCCACTCTAATTCGCCCCCATTCCACATTTCTCCTGTGTTTCATCTGCACGCAAGTAACAAAAATCGTGCATCCTTTATATGATTTTGCACTTTGCGGTGATTAACTCGGATTGTCGTAAATAAATGCGCCACCAACATGATTTCAGTTGTAAGGTCACGCACATTTCTGTTTTCTGCACAAATTGCCGTTTTAAATCAAAGTGTACCTGTGAAATCTTTCAAACTTTAGTTGAAAAGCATCCCATAGAGCAGTGCGATGTCAAAATTTCCAGAGTGAGTGGGAGGAGGAGACTTGTGTTCACACAGGTAAATTCGGTTATTAAACTTAACTGTAACGTATTTTAACACCTCACCTTTGTTTATTGGAGGAGGAAGAGAGCGTGGATGCTACCTCTTGCAGTAAACTCAGTCCAACCCATTAATGTATGCATGCGAGCATAGAGGATTTCTTGTGCGCCGGCGGCGAATTGACCTCTCAGGGCAGCGCTGGTAATGCGATTAGTTCAAAACCAATTGTCACAAAAGGGTGGTAGCAGTATCGCCCCTTCTGTCAGTCTCTTTCAACCACTGCGCACTCTTTCACATATCAAAGTGCCTACACTGCCCTCCATCACCTTCCATTACCAAATTGAAAATGGCGATACCTCGCAAGGCATCTTCAACCTCCTCCTCTTCTCCCTCAAATCCAACGTCACTGAGTCCAAGCAAGGAGATATGCAGACATCTTCAATCTCATTGATGTCATCCATCATCTACTAATACTGTCCCAGCCAAGAAGTGCAACGAATTGCCCAGGAGGTGGGCGCGGACCTCAAAGTACATGCTACTTACTTGCGCCTTGTGAATTTGGTATGCGATAAGAGTAAATCCAGAATGCCACTAGATTTTGCTTCTTTTCTTGCTGCGTATCTATCCTTTAGAGCCAATGCATATAATCCTACTGATAAATCTACTTGGATTATTCAACGTTGGTCTCATCTACTTGGCAATTGTGTTGGTATACAGGTAGATCGAATTGTGTATCCCCACTGATGTGGTCAATTTAGATGGATTGCGTGCAAGATCCAGGACTTTAATTCACTTAAACTCGTTTTTGCGGAAGGCAATTTTACATTCGGCAATGACGATGGAAACCCACTAACAAATGGACGCCGCGACGTGAGGATGTTTTGGGAGAAGTAACAAACAAAGGAACATTTTCCAACCTTATGTTGTTGCTAACGGAATGGCCTATAACTTTCAGTCTCACAGAACCCCTCAGCTGCAAATAGATGCGGTGTCAAAATTCGAATGCCCTTACTTCCTTCCATGCACTACTGCCTACTTCTTGAACCTTGGTTGCAGCGTCCAGCCTAAGTAAAGAGCCTCTACGGAGAACGCAAAAGAGAAGGATTGCTCGGCTAAATGTACGTTACGTCCGTGTCCGCAGCGTAAGTTGTAAGTGCAATGTGTTAATGGCTCTAGTCGTGTTCAATTAGTGCTGCACACGAATGTTATTTAGTTATTTGAAGTAAGAGGAATGTAATAGAGTTTTGTATAATAGGTCTGCGGCGTGTAATCAGGGAGAAGTGTTTTCGTCCAAAAAGCCAATAAGTAGTGCTCGAAAGCAGAATAGGATTGAATAGTTGCATTCATACGTCGAAAGATGACATTTGACACTGATGATGAGCATAAGGCAGCGTGCATCCTCCTCCCTCCCTCCACGGCGAGAAATTTAAAAAGTCGTCTCCTGGTGTGCAGGATGGGATGTGCTATCCTGTTTTGTCCGATAACATAGCGAGGAAATCTTTGGCGTCACCAATTTTCTCGTATTGGCTTCAGCACGCATCGCTTGCACATCTTGCCCTATGCTTCCCACGTGGTGTGGCTGTAGACGATCAGCAGGCTATTCCACCATCGCCTATGTGTCAGCAGCTCTTCTGTTAGCTCTCTGAGTGCCCCTTAGCTGCCATTTAAGCTGCATCTGTTTTATGTCAGTAGTGGCGCATATTGCTCTATTATCGGGAATGTGGAGCCGTGCGGTTTGTGAAGATAATAGATTAACCTCCTCAATTAACGGCGGTCATTCAAGAAAAGGCAGAATATTAAGGACGATATAATCGTTTGTGGAAGAGCTTGACTGCTGGTGTTGTTTGTGCGATTAGCATTGCCCCCCACCATCGCAGCCGAGATCCACGTCAAAGTGAGAGGAACGAAACTATATAATTTTGCGTTTCCTAACTGTATACATCACGCAATTGCGCAGATGCTGCTACCTCAAGCGATGCGTTACAACAGCTTTTGCTACCAATCTTGCTTGGCTTGTTGTTCTAAAGAGTGCAAGTCTACGTTAAGGAATTGGACTTATCTCGCATCCCACTGCGACACGAAAATGGCAATGCTTTCATGGAATGCTGTGTGACCGCATTCCTTCAGCCTGGTCTTTCACCGCTGTCATCAAGGAAGCACTCAGATGATGATTCAAGACCTCCCTCATTTGATAAGCCATAAGTACCCATCTACATCATTTTATACATTTACACGCCTTCAAAAATATTAGCGATTTACTGACGGATTTGTGTGAATTATGGCACAATGCGCAAGAAGGTGACTACTGGCTGACTTACAGGGATAGTCATGAAGTGCAGTTGAGGTCGTCCCAAAAAGGGCGGGATACATCGGGCACGCCGAATGGGAACGTGCCGGTAAATTACAGCGAAAACTTATAAGCACTTCATAAACATCCTCACAACAGAACTTTTTTAACAACAAAAAGAATTGCTTTGTATTGGCCTCTTCGTAGAACATTAACTCAGTCACCACGCCTTTCGTTCTGCTCCACATTTTTCAAAATGGTTGTCCAAAACTGATATTCTCCACCAATTAAAGGATTGCTATCAGAACTATGAATGAGATGGCTATGAAGACTACTGCCATGTCTCAATCTCACACCCCTTGCAAATGCTGCACAACAGCCTTTGGCGTGAAACATACGCCCGTAACTCTATTACTAATACCATTCATGTGCAGCAGGCACTCAATTTTAGTGATACACGACACATGCTACCGACTTACTCGTTGCTGCGTCTCCGTGCGTAGGATATTATCAACAACAAAAGCATCAAATTTGACTGGGAATTCAAGGTCTCTCTCATGACTGACTTAGTTCGGGTGAGTCAGTGCTTCTCTCCAATATTTGTAACTACTACCTCTAATGTGACGTTACAAGGGGATGGAGTACCTCCACAGCACAAGCCTCAAAGCTCACTGAAGACTCAAATCGGCCAATCGCGTCGTTAATTGCCGATACGTCTTAAAAATCACCGACTATGACATTCCTAAAATCTACAACTTGACAGACAGTTGTCCTTCAACCAACCCTGAAGGTTCGTTGCATTCAGTATCCTCTGAAATTGCATCGCATTTATAGAAAAATTGTGGACAGCGCCTGAGCTACTGTGTGATGAGACCTAAGCTTTTGTTGGAACCATGCCAGGTGATGTCTATGCATTGGGTATAATAATGCACGAAGTCTTCTATCAGATGAAACCATATGGAATGGATGGTGCTTCAGTGGAAGAGATTATAGAACGCGTCAGTAGCAAAGAAATCCCTATTTTCAGCCACAAGTGAGCATTTATTTGCGCCTCAAGAATTCGCTATGAGTTTATCAAGGCCTTTGCAGGAGAACCCTGGATGTATTTAGGCTCAGCATTGCACAAGTGAAGACTATCAAGATCATTGCCTGGGCGGCTATGTCAACCAGGGCATTTCTAAGGGAATTACCAATATTTGCTGCAGTTGGCATCTGATACATTGATGTGGCATAGAATTGTCAAAGAAACTGTAAAAGAAATGGGCTACTGCCACAGAAGTTTATTATCAAAGGACTAAAGGGAGTTGCGTAACTTTGCATTGCATCACATCCTTTTTTGACAGCAAAGCACCCACCAACCTCCGCTCGATTTTCCATCCCGGCTTCATGAGACGGGTGTTCCACCTACTTACAGAGACATTGTTGAGCGAGCATGGTCGGACAATCCTAACTAAGACCAACATTTTAAGGAACTGAATAAAGTGATTCAACGAATGACCAGCGAGAAGTAGGTGTGCGATTTCGTTTGATTCGCTCCTCAACCCCGCAAAAAACAAACATTGTAGTGCACACGCTCGAAATGATAAAGAACTACTCGAGTCGGCTGGAACGGGAGGTGAAAACTCGAATGGATGAACTAGAGAAAGAGAAGAGTAAGAAGGAACTTCTTAGTCGTCGTTTGCTACCTCCGTGAGTTTTCTGTCACATGATTCCTAGTCGGTAGTAATGACTGTCATGATTACATATTTTGGCTTTGAAATGGAGTACGACCACGCAAATGTGGAGTGTGACCAATGTGCAAGTGGAAGAATGATGTTAAGTTAGAGTTGTGGCGAAAGCGTTGAAGGTGGAAGGTGCAGTGGCACCTGAAGCCTACGATGAGGTGTCGATCTACATTAGCGACATCGTTGGCTTTACAACAATTTCAGCGATGTTTACACCACTACAGGTTTTTGATCTTCTCAATGACCTGTAAACACTGAAAGGACGATTACACACTACGATGCCTACATGGTGGGTTTAATTGGGGATGCTTGAGTCTACTCGTGAGCACAAGTTAGATCCCAACTCCTCGCATTTGATAAGCAAAACAAGTACTCTGCTTCTCCTATTTGCCTTGATAGCGTAGTCTAAATCAAGGCTGTAAATCGGCCATTCGTTTTGTCCAAATAGGATGGCATTCCATCATGTGGAGCAAATGGTTTAGGTGGCAAGATCTCGCTCATTAGTCTAACCAACACCTGCTTCTCTCTTGCTAAGGCACGAACACAGACTGAATAGAAGAATTCAAAGTACAAGACAATTGGCGCTGAATCTGTGCATTGTAGGTAGAGACGATAGGAGACGCCTACATTGTGACTTCGGGATTGCCAACCCGCAATAGACGACATCGTGCAGCCGAGGTCGCCACAATGGCCCTCCACCTGCTTAGCGTTTTTAGCACCTTCACCATCAAGCACTTACCGCAAGTCCCTTGAGGCTGCGCATCGGCCTGCACAGCGGTTAGTTGGATTTGCATCTGATCCTGGCTCCTTTCTAATCCGTGCGTAAAATGTGCGCGTCAACTTATTTTAATGAATGTCAACGACACTTGAGAATTGCCTTCGGCAAAAGAGCATACTGAGGCTGGAATTCGAAGCTGCATTTAGACCATCAATCTGATGTTTCTACGCTAGCTCCGTGCTGTTGTCCATGCGTGACACGGGCTAATGCATTCCCATAGAATCGCAGCTTCGCATTTGACCTTCTGTATGTATCAGTTGCACTGTTGGCAAACAGGTAGCAAAGTGCCGGGACATATAATCCATTTTAAAGCTCTAGTCAACTGGTGTAAAGAATGATTTAAGAATCACATTTTCATTGGAACTGCAAAATATGCGTCTTGATGCATGGCATTGGGGAAAGACTCTTTGTCCTTTAGCAGGACCTTATGCTGCCGGTGTCGTGGGACTTACAATGCCTCGTTCTACCTCTTTGGCAATACCGTTAATCAAGCACTAAAAATGGAGTCGTCTAGAGCCGGTTAGTGAAATTCTCCTTGGCATGCTTCCCTATTACCGCCGTCTTATCTTACAACGCATCCACTACAGGCTCTAGAACACACATCAGCGAGGCGATAGAAGAAATATTGGACGATTTTGGAGGCTACCATGTTGGATATCGCAGGTCAGTAGAATTTGGGGGCGGTGTGGAAACGACAGCTTATTGGCTCACTAGCAACTTCCACAGGCGTTTACCTCGGCCTCCTCCATTAACAATGTGGGCATTATTATCTTCTAAGCAATGGGTTCTTGCGAATCGGTTTTACATATTCCTACTTGATTGTATTGCGTTGCTTAGTTGAGGTTCCTCTGGTACTTTGTGGCATGAACTGTATCGACTTGATGAGGCATTATACTAAGCAGGTGCGTGGGCAACAGGTGA
This sequence comes from Taenia hydatigena, assembly GCA_036345935.2. Taxonomy (NCBI): domain Eukaryota; kingdom Metazoa; phylum Platyhelminthes; class Cestoda; order Cyclophyllidea; family Taeniidae; genus Taenia; species Taenia hydatigena. Next base: position 19,379 of record JADWOT020001404.1, on the reverse strand, counting down.
TGAATGGACCTTTTCTGACCAGGACCCTCAGGCGTTTCCATCGACTTAAATAAGCGGTGCATTTTCCACTAAAATATTGAAATCGGCACTCCAACGAATGCTAAAACAACGCAATCGTGAGCCTGCGGTCGATGGTAGAGACATCACTTCAACTGACATTACTGAATGTAATCCAGTAGGAAGCACAACATCTACGTATTCAGAAGAGCAAAGAGGATGAGATGCAAAGGCATTTTATTGCATGTAATGTTACAAATGCGTATAGATGAGGACAGGTGGATTAATAGCAGTGGGAGGGGGGAGACGAAGAGAACTGTAGACAAATAAAGTGCAATAAAGTGTGCCAGTAACACGACGTGTACTGCAGCCGTCACCAGTGCGTGAGCTAACTTTGGACGACGTAGCGAAATCTCATGGGTTGACAGAGGCCAGAAGCTACCACTCTGTACGATCGCTGGCATCTCTAATGTCAGTTGGATGGGCATGAAATGATGTTAGAGCGGTAATCGAACCTACACAGATCGGCAATTATCTTTCGTAAATACGCTGCAGCAATTTGTTTTACAAGACGATGGGATGCACCGAGAAAACTAATATTGCCGGCTGAGAAATATTCTGAAAAGCTTTTCCATGAGGCTGGACTCGCATCAGGTGAAGTAAGCACTGGCTATAAAATTATTAGCTGCCTTATGGATTGTTGTCGTTATAATTGTCAATTACTGGACGAATTGTTTCAAAGATAAATATATGGTGTTGCATTGCTTTATGAGCTAAAGGCATGCAAAGAGAGTGCATGTGATATTACTCCTTGTAAAGCTTGATGCGAAATAGTTTGTTTAAATTAGACAAAAGCTATTTCATGTTGTTCCTTTGGTCGTTTATTATGAGGAACGTGGTCCCTAAATTTGAAAGTGGCCACGACTTTGAGGACACCATAATGTTGCGCTGATAGGACGCAGTCGCAGAGCAAATGCAGGTAATAAAGAGAAAACTAGGTAATTATGATGTGAAATTCGAATGGATTTAAAAGTATAAATGCTAAAGCACAAACTTAAAACTTTCGCTAAAGAGTAGTCGCAGAGCAGGTGAGTAATATGCAGCGTAGATGATAATGATGAGGTGTAGCGGGGAAAGCGAAGTGCAGAAAGTAAGTATGGTGCTTTGGAAAATGCACTAAAGGCATGAAGAAGCAGGGGATAATGTGTTTGAAGCTGACGAAAGTGCCTGCTTTGGAACAGTAAACAGAAGGAATGGAGTGAATACCAAATTTGAAACAAAAAAGCGCATTTACAGGAAATTGCGATTGACTTAGAGAGCACTTTATAAGGGAAGGGGAACGATGGAGCGTTTATTAAAAGGAAGAAGAAAAGAAAGTGAAAGAGGGGGAGAATTTTATCTGCGTGACTTAATGTCCAGCCCTTCTGCTTTGTGATGACAGGGATTTTCCCATCTGTAGCATATGCACTTCCCTTGCGCAACTAGAACTTGTCACAGGTGATATGGATTGGAGTAGAAATCTATTATAGTCGCATCCACTATCCGCTGCTACCAATGTGGCGTGTCAAGGCTCCCTCAAAGAAAAACAGAATTCAAAATACCGGGGCAAATTATATGTGTGGGATAGACAGAGGGAATGAAGCTGCTTGACATGGCCTGGAAACCATTTTACTCGGCTGGGGCAATATAGCCACCTGGAAAGCCGTTGACTAAACCGGCGGTCAAACGAACAATAGACCACTATAGTTGAGGTAGAGCTGAGGATCTTTATCTAGTTTTGAAGAGCAAGCGATGTTTAAGATGAATAAACGAGAAACATCTTCGTCACATCCATAAAGTTGATCAGAATAAATGGGGCCAGTAAAATGCGATTCTCCATTGTCTGCCCTTCATAGATTGCGATCACAATCATTTGTCCTTGGCTAATTTTTAGAACAGCATAATCAGTAATGATCATTTATTTTTTTGGATTTATGAATGCGGATTGAGCTGATACAAATTGTTAGATTTAAATGGTTTCATTATTTTAGGCGATGCAACCACTGGAGCATTGTAAGTGATCTGTTCGAAACTTTGGCTAATTCGGAAACTAAGGTCACCTGCCAAAGGACAACTTGGCACAGTAGCCACAATGCTCCCAGATCCCATTGCGGTAGTGTGCTAACTTTCGTCTGCGGTGCGCTCTTTTTTAGGATTTTGGAGAAAAGGAATCAGATTATTACGCAGTCTATTGACTAGCTGCTCTGACCACACCCGGCTGTCCTCTGACTAATCTCTATGACTGTCTCTGATGCGATCAAATTATCTATATCCATAGCATATTATTCTTGAATAAAATGATGTGACACACAAAGTATTAGACTTTCCATTTGTAGGAACATTTGAACGATCATTAGGTATGCATTTTTAATGCTAGGCCCATCTTCAGGAAACTTGAAGATAACGAATGCACTACAGCGGCTGCGCAAGTAGTCGACACCTCAATCCCAAATTTCGTAGTTTCGTCGTATACCACTTCAGTGATAAATGGTTTGTCCTTCCTTCCTAATGTTTGTAGGACCGTGCACAAGGTCTACCGGACGGGTTATACAGTCATAATGGTAATATCTATACCCATTCTCTAAATATCTTATTCGACTGATAATACAATTCATACCCACAGCACAGCTAAATGCAAAATGCCTATACGTTGGATACTTATTCTTTGGGCATTGATTAACAAATGCTACTTTCGGTGCTTTTAACCGATACATGCGTTCCTAGTGCGACATCGCATGGAGCACACGTCCATGGTTAGACGGGCATGTTTAATTCTGTGAAGTTGGTTGTGATCAAATGCGGATAAGAGCGTTGCGGTCTTCTCATGCAGACAAGAACTGCAATTATAGAGTCATCCTCAGCCATCAGGGGCAGGTCGCTCGTAACTGCACTTTGAATTCATAGAGCAGTTATAGCGCTCTATTGAGACCGATTGCGATCAGTAAGCAGAATTCATGAGCGCGCTTACAATTTTGTATACTGATTGATATTTGCTCCTGGATGATTAGGAAAGGTTAAAAGCTTGAGGCTTACACGGAAAAGAACAAAGCAAGGTTTGATGGCCAAAAGTTAACCAAATGAAAAGAGCAAGCAGGTATTTCTAATAATAATGCTATCATTAAAATATATTTTGAAAAGTTTAAGTGCGAAGCATTAAATTTTTATTGCGCAACATAGGAATGTTTAAGCATAACCAAATGGTCAAATTTGCTACTTATGCCGGCGTTAAGGGGGTTAAAGTTTAAACTGGAGAAGGCAAGGAACTGATGTTGCATTATTGGCTCCTATCAACGTGCTATGGTTTTTCGTTAACAGTATTCAGCATTGTTTTGGTATTGACGAGATTTGGAAAGAAGAACGAAAACTTAGTGGAGGGATGTTAAAAATGAATATAGGCGAATAATAAATGCAAACGTAACAGTTGAAACGCAAAAAGCAGTTGAAAACAAGGCGGGCAATCTATGTGTAAATGAGCAAAGTGTTCTGAGAAAGCTATGAGCAGAAAACAAACTCAGATTTGTGCAGGACTTTAGATTTTAGCATCGTTGGGAAAATAGCCATGTTAATCGCATAATGAGGAAATGAATACGAGGAGAGCAGGTTTAAGGATACTATAAAATTGTGCAAAGATTTTATTTTGATTGACAACTATGTTTGCGATTGAATCGACGTAAGGCCAAAGGAGACAAAGTGAAGCAGTTGCATTTAAAATCAATCGCGCCATAATTCACATAAATGCTAATTGTTTACTTTTTAAATGCCTTCTCCGTTGCACATTCGATAACCGTCTGAATCAAAATTATTCAAGCTTTAGGCAATACATTGGCACATGTGCCTACCTTAAATTTTTGCTGCCAATGTAGAAATCGTACCATTTCACCGACGCAAACGCTTCTTCCCACCAAAGCCAGGTCGCCATATTTCCTTGACGGATGTGAGTGGCAGATTTAGGCTACAGTATGAAGACCAAATCAAAAGTCTCTGGGATAGAATTAGTGCCTAAAAGCATAGATACATTTTAATCTCGCGGGAGGGAGCATCCGTACTGGACGCAAGGCAGATATCGGTCTTTGCCTGGATGCGGTGAATACACCAAAACCACGTTTGGCGGCAATTCATTGAACTAGCCTTTACACTTTGCCACAATTTACTGATGAATTATAGATGTTGAGTTTAGTTTACGTCTGAGCAAAAGTGGCAAGTTCCAGGCTTCTTTCAAAGGCACTGGTTTTGTGCTTAATTAGCTTGATGCAAGTAAAGAGATGTACTCACAGTGCATTAGCCAGACCCAACCATGGATGAACCAATTTTATCAAGCCTAGCCCTACCAAAAACGAATGATTGCTTCCTAGACTTACCAAATCCGAGACCACATAACCCAGTTCCGCTATACAGGTCATGGGGTGCGATCATGCGATTTGCTACGTTGACTTACCTTTAATCCCATGGCCTCATAAAGTCACAACCCAATAACCACTGTAATCACATCCATTTACAACAAACGTGATACAGTTCCACAATGTTTGATAAAAGCACAGCTATTTGACAGGACTCGAATCCGGCTAACCTATGTAGGCACCCGGTGCATATCATGGGACATCCAGATAGGTCTCTAGCTAAAGAGGCATTTAATGATGCGAATTTTAGGTGGACGGCTATCAACTCTAGTTTCAAGATCATCCGATGCAGCCAATGCTACAATGCGTTTAAAATTCATTAGCAAAGCCAGTGGTGGAGGTTTATCAAGAGTACAAGGCGAATCTCATTTAAAGGTCTTAAATTTTGTTAAATAACACTTTACCCTGCATTATTACCAAACATGCCCTTTGTTTACGTGATTAACGCTAGTTCGATATATATCATGTGAACCTTTGTAATGGCTCTTCGGAGTAGGAGCAGTTACGGTCAGTGTTCATCATCTTATATTGTGCAACCAATATGAGCAGCCAAATCGACTTAAAGGTGTGCCTCATTAACCAAATTTTTAAGTAAGACGTTACGAAGCTTGCCAGAATGTAAAGATACGTATGTGGATGCAAAACCAGGATGTGATTTCATAACATTTAATGTGATTCCACTAATTCTCAATTAATAAGACCTTAACTTTTCCAAGAGTGATGACAAAGGACACCAATTGTATTCAATTCCATTTAGTTCAGATTTTTAATTTCAAGCTCTAGCAGCATGATTATTTCTGGGCTGGTCGGCTATGTTGGCAGCAGTTCTGCGGGGTACAGTGAGTTCGTAAGGAATCTGAATGAGTACCATTCTGCCAGCCTAAAGAGGCACATTGTATTATTGAGTCCACTAGGTTGGATGCCTAAAGCGCATTTAATTTTAATTGACTAGGGGGATTTAAAACTAAAGGAAACTCTTAATTTTTCAGGTTAAAAGTCGACAACCGCCGTCGCAGTGGCATTATTGGATGTAGTTGGTAGTCAGGTCAGTTTGGACACCACTGATCAATGTTGCGGGTAGCACGGCAGTACTTGTATCCATGTGACAGCTTATGACCAACTAATGAAGCTTTCAATTGGTACTCGCAGGCATTCACTAGTCTCTATTAGAAGTCTTCCTGTCCGCTGCAGTGAAATGAAGCCTCAAGCCTTGCGATGCCAGTTTGACATCTTCTATAGCCTCGCTAATCGTTTCCACTGCCATTCAGGAACCGCTCTTGACATTTTGTCATTGACAATTAGTCTACGATAAATCTGTCTTAACTTTGCACAGAACCCGAAACTTCATGGGCAGTGAGTGTTAGTGGTAAGTAGTAAGTAGGAAGCATTTGTAAGCATTCATAGTAGTAATGAATGCTCTACGTTTAAGCAACATACACTGAACTAGGTTTCGTATCTCCTTTTAAGTAAAATTGAGGAATCCAAGTAGTAGACGCTTGGGTAAATGTGTTTGCTTGGCATGAAACCATGATATATTAGTATGGATTATACTCTTCGGAATGCGGTCTGCAGGCCTTCATTGCTCCCTTGTCTAAACCGTATCAGAATCGTTTATGCCATTGACTCAAGTAGGCTATATCCTAACACTGGTCACAACCTTCAAGAAAACGACTAGTGGAAGTGAACAACGAAAATTGTAGGGAAATAGAAGATCATGAAGGCAGCATTGGATCCCAATCGCCAACTTGGGACAAGGATTCCATCACTTCCGGATGCATGGAATAGCTTTGAAAAGTAAGAAGAGGGCTTGACAAGTTAAAACCAAAGATCGTTTACAGACCTGCTGACATCGGGAAATTGTGTCAAATCAACACCGCACTACACAGCTTTCATAGGCGAAAGAACCGCAAGTCGTCAGTGAACAGGACGGTCATCACCAGGCACGACTTGTTGAACTCTTTCAAAGAGCGGCCAGTCTCGGATTTGACACATCAGAGCGGCACCTCTGCTAGGAACCTTCGTATCTAGCCACTAGTCCACAGAGCGCACCTAATAGCTGTCCTTTGAATGCTGTGAGTCCATGTCTCAATCAAGATATGCACAATGAACATCTGCCAGCACATACTGCAGGGTACCTCATACGATTCCGCCCCACACATTCTTTAAAGGGTATAAGTAAACTGTAAGTAATGAGAGAATTTCACTTATTGTAGTGCCGTTAGACTAATTTGGGTTTCCCTCCCTCACCAAGTTTGGAAATGAGCACATAAAATGCTCAAAACACTTAAAAACATTGTATTTTCATTGCTCTTAGGCAGAGTGCTGCCAAGAGCATTATGACACCTCCTAATGCATATAGTCACATTGTCGTTCTTGAATGAAACACAAGAGCAAAACGGTGTAAAATAGCAATAAAAGCACGATGTTTCACTCAAATGAAAATTGTTGGCATGCTTATGCAAGATCTGATACGTCCTGATGCCACCTTAAAAATCAAAGGAGACAGCACTTGGGTAAAATATATGCTGTGTGTGCAGCAGGACATAAGGTTACTGACAGGACCCAAAAGATGGCTCATTTGCAACGATGCAAAGGTGAGGGCTCAAGGTAGTCTCATTCCCAATATCGGAGATTAACCATGATCACCCGCTTATCCCAAGCCTCTTTCTTGGCCCTCCTCCTGATGAACTTACGAGGTCAGCCACCAATGTTTAATATTTGTGCAAGAAAAAGACCCACAAGCAAAATGTGCTACATGCATTGTGTTAATGCTAAGCGCAACTTATATGACTCAAGACCATTGGAAAATACTTTTGAAAACGTAAATAAATGAACAGAAGATTCATGGTGCCGACTGAGGAGGCTTACGTACGTCTGAATGAAGCACTACGTTAAGTAGATGTATAAAGTCTGGAATATAAATAAAAGGTCATATTCTTTAACACCAATGCAAAATGACTGCAACTTATTTTTACTTTACTTACTTGGCTGCTATCTGTGCTCGGTTGTAATTATCTCACATTCTCCACACCATTCCACTCTATCCACTTCCTGCCCTCCCTTGTAACCCACGAGTAAATTTAATCGCAATGGAATGCCCCTCGAATGAGGCGATGAGAAGTCTTTGTTGTATTTACATGCTCATACCCACCAACCCGTCACAGGCTAATTGGTGCTTGATAATAATTCCACTTTGTGCCTGCAAATGAACATCACAACCACACTCACAAATGCGACCACATACAGCTTCGTAACTCGCACCATCCCTCTCAAAGTTGTCATCCATTACTAACCGACCTATCAGTAATTCAAATCGACCCATTAATAATTTACATACACACTTAGAAATGTCAAATTAATGTGCAGATGTTCACAGACCCCCTATTCTCCCTTGCTTTGCAGACAGCGTCACCTTCGAGAATGCCAGTTTGCAGTGTGATCCGCTTATGTGTAAGTAGATTTTACTTTGACTCATCTGCTTTGTCACTTACAGCAGCTGCAGTCTGAGCACTCTTCCCTTCTGGGTATCTTTGTAGATGCAAGCGTACGTCAGGGTCTAATAAACTTGCCACCGCCACCACCACAACCATCACCGGCACTGATGTCAGGACGACCACGACCAGCGGTAACGTAGGAAGCGTCTATGCCCGTTGGTTCTCTAGCCACCACTACAACAATGCATCAGTTATCTTTCTCAGCTCCTACCTCTTCCCTCTTTTCGTCTCCTCTTCTGATATCGTCTTCACTTACGTCAGCATCATCGATTCTCAAACATAACATTAAGCAGTTCGGTAAGTACCTTCTCGTTTCTCACCAAAGTCCTCAATCCCCATTCAGCTCGCTCTATTCGCATTTACCCATTTTCAATATAATAAGATCACACGACCTTGTTCTTTACCGATCCCTTGATCGCCCATCCATGACTGCTTAGCAGTCAGCAAGTAAAGCGCTTTTATCCCGGAATCGGATTCCGCTCTACTTTATGACCTCCTCACGACTTCCACTGACACTACATGCAGTGCTGAACATGGACACGGCTGATCATATGCAGTGTGCGAGAAATTTGAGTTGGTCAACACTGATAATCAACTTCATCTGCATTATGAGGCTCTGTGGGTTCATTGTTAACCCCAATGTATTGTATATAATTAAATCATTTAAAAGGGACTCATGGGATACAAATACTGTGGCATTGCAATTGACCATTGATGCTTTACATTTTGAAGAACTCAGTGATGCTGATCAAATTAGCGGATTCAATGCCTTGAAACCACTAAACTTGTGTACTAGTCCATATTAATGTGCCAAAAATTCAGCCGTAAATGATAAAGGAAAGGTCTGTGCCTGCAACACCCAAGAAAATCGAGAAAGTAAAGCCGATAGGCGTTGACTAAATGCACCACTCAATGAACACTTTACAGTGTTTATGCACTACATCATTAGTGATTGGAGCTAGGTTTTTGCATATGCGGTTGTTCTTTTACTATTTTCTACACAAAAAACGCCACTCATCTTGCACAATACACCCACGCACCAAACAGCCAAATTGCATTGCAAACAGTGAACTGATTGAGAAGAAGACGAAAACAATCTGTTTAACAGCTGCTGCTAGTTTACCCTGACAATCCTGCTAATGGACGAGGATTTTACAATAAAAGAAGTAGCTTGACTTTCGAGCGCTAGATATTGTATTTGTTAGTCGTAAACAATAATTTCCAAGTAAAAATGAAAACAGATTTACCGCTACTAAGTGTTGCGATGCTATTATAAACGAGCTGTTGTCGTGCACCCTCCATAGGTGTCGCGGGTGCTACAGCATGCAGTTTATGTATGAGTTACCAGCAGTGGTGCTGAGACCAAGTGGATTTATTTACCTAGTCAGTAGAAGACTTATTTACGCCTCTAAAGGAAAGAAGAGAAACAATGAATTCCACCAAGTATCCCTTCGCCTCATGTTTTCTCTACTTTGAAAATTGGTCGCTGATAAATTTGAGACAGTTTTTTTTCAGCAATAAGGAATAAAGCGTTATTAATAATAATTTGGCATTAGGCATTTAGGGATCAGACTCTATCTATAGGATATGAGTGCAAAATCAAGCCGTTAGTTATTACTGGTATGAACACTAAACTGCATACCTATTTGTTAAACAATTATTACTTATTTTCAATTCAGTTGGCATCATTGCGCTTTCAGGTACAGTGTAAGTAGGTCGATCTTGGCACAGCACGCGATATAGGGACTACTACCACAGCCATGCCACTGAGTAGCAAATCTGACCCAATTCATTTTGCTTCTGGGGTTGAATGGCTTCTTTTGTGAATTTACAACAGTCTATCTAGGCCCCCGTCCGTCTGCCGATTAGACTGCGCAATGTCTGGTGAGCAGCGATTCAATGGCATTAATAATTCACTTCACATTTTGTAAAAGCAGTTTAGGCTAGGACGATAAAGAGTTGTAATGGTGAATGCCCTTCAAAACAGACGGGAAATGAAATTCCGCACACCTTGTGGAGATTAAGTGGGCAAGCATGTATGGGAATCCAATTCGGTGTATTCTAAGTGTGAGAATTCTTGATGTCTAGCCAGTCGCTCGAAATTAGGGTAAGCATCATCCTAACTTGAGAGGTTTACTGCTTCTTACCACGCATAGGTTACCCCATTTATAAATGAATGGATCACATACCTACGGACCGTGGAGCCCGTGCAATATTAGAATCGACTTTTTCTTTGGATCGCACGCACAATTGAGTGGCACCTTAAAGAAGTGTTTGTTCCAATAACTAACGCTTCTGATAAAATTGGTGGTGCCCTTGAGGTGGCCTCAAGTGTACCTTCTTCACTGTTTGATATTTCAGTGAAGCTAGGAATACCGAATAAGCCTCGACGCAATTTCTATAATTGTGGGTCTTACTGACGTGAATTCGCACACCGATATTTCTAGCCTAAAGCGACATGCTATAAAGGACTTGATGTCTAAGGTTCCTTAAAGTTCTGTCCTGCGTAGCAATTATTTTTATTTTACTCAGCTAATTCAATGGCCGAAATAAAGAAGGACCAATGAGAACACTGGCACTGCATGCAAATGCAAAAGAATGCGATGTGAGTATTGAGCCCTTCTACGCCATACCTTGCATTTGGTGCCCTTACAAGATAATAATAAGTTTCTACCCAGATTTCTGAGTCATTATTAAAAACAAAACAGTGTTAGTTGAATTGTCCCTTATGCTTACTGTGTCTCCATTGTAATGACGATGGCTGTAGCGTACCACCGGGAAAGGTAGATGGACACTTGATTTAATTATAGTACGTGGATGTGGCGAGGGTAATGAAGGCCTCACCATGTAATGATATCTGAGATCACTCCATTTTAAGTAGGCAGACAAATAGACAGTGTCTTAACATATTATAATATCTATTTATTTATTTGATGACCCAGAATCTAAGTGCATGCGCCTTACATGGCCCCAAATGTTTTTTAATGACCGACACCTAAAAGGAATTTAAATCAGACTTCTGATGCGCATTACTTGTGACACGGCTTATAAAATTTTTGATTGGTACAGTGAGGAAAACAAGCAGTGTCCGTCTCATGAGAAATGCTTGCATCTCTGGCCTCTCAAATTACCTGCAGATAGACGTGATAGCCTGCACGTGCTAACTCATTTTAGAGCACACACCCGAGTTCACACGCCTTGGCTACCTCTGCTACACGAGCTCATTCCCTTAGCATTCGAAAAATTTCTTTTGCACTGAACTCTGTGACAGAGCGAAAGTATACAAAGCTTACCCATACACGCAGGGTGCATTAGGAATTCGAGGGCATTCAACAATAATTTAGATCAAAATCGCGAATAAAAGTCATGGGCGCAATGTTACCACCACCTTGTGGAGACTTACTATGCACTCTGACTTTGCCAATGATACTGCAAAAATAGACATTCTAAATAGTAATAATCCTTCTTTTGACTTTGTTACAAATTTAAAAAAGCCATGCAGTCACAAGAAGTGGTAGATTAAGGCCAAATGCTCTAGCCTGATAGAAACATGTCGCTTGTATGCCTTTTAACTATTTAGACTAGAGGTGCCCTCGAGGCATTGACAAAGCCCTGACTATTATAACAATCCAGGAATTGGAAGCCTAGATTCGCGATAGGTCTTTAAGCAAAACCCGAGGGAAGAGTAGTTGAGCATCATTTGATCACTGACAGCAAGCAATCTGTGGATTGGTTGTGCATTATTAAGAACTCGCTTATCATCATCGCCGTTTATCTGATCAAGCGCCGGATACATTCTTTCAGCAGAACAGGACCAACATGTCACTACTGTCCCAGGGTATCTTTGCAGTGAAAAAGCATTGAACTCTCATCGAAGGAAGTAGAATAGGAGTGTGATCTCGGAATCGTAGCAACGCCTTTCGCTATGCCTTTTTCTTTAAATATTCTGCGAATTTCTACAGCTATATCTGCACTACATAGATTATTTTATTGTAGCTTTATTTTATCCCACTTATTCTAGCTCTATTTTCCTAATTTGTTAGGACACCGCTCACACTAAATTTACTAGCCAGGTTATTGTAACCAACATTTAACACGCAAAACTTATTGTTTAATGAGTGTTTTTAGCGCATGAGGTATATAGCTATGTATTTCTGGGAAGCAAAGCAAAAAATCCTCTCGGAGAGCTCTAAAACAAACAAACAAATATTGAGTCAATACATTTACATTTAAACGTGCGGATTATTAAAATTGCGGCTTATAACACCATGATCATATAAAATTGCTGTGCTATTGTTAAAGTTATCCAAACAACCGATGTAATCTGACGCAACGCACTGCCATGCAGTGAGATGCTTCATCAATTCTACCAGGCAATTTTACGTTAACCCTATACCGTCTGAGCTGAATTTTAAAGGTGCTCACGCGCCTCCATTTTGCAACGCAATCACGACTTCATCAAAGTAAAAGTCCATCCCACTATATTATTATTTACAGAAAGGGTACATGGTTGGCATAAAACAAAGGAAAACTTACAAGCTTTGATGTACAGCAGGCTTTAGTCGTATTTTACGCATACAACGTCCTACGCAAGTCTGCAAATTGAAATAAACCAAAACAAATCTATTAACAGCCATTGTAAATTATATCCGACAAAGGAATGGATACCCACATCTATGACGTGAGTGCATGTGTTCCACCATTGCCTCCCATGTAGGACAGTCTGCAAAGCATTCTGTGCAAAAGAGGAGTATTCCTGAGTTCTCCATTCTCTGATCTGCAGCATGGTATAATAAATCATATTTTCAGGATTTTGTGCAGAACGCCAAAAGCCGTAGCATATAATCAAAGCATATTGAATGCTAATGGCGTCTGACAGACGCAAACTCACAAATATGTGTTCCAATGAAGTGATTGCGATATGAGTCAAAGTGTTCGAATGGCACGAAGCACACACAGCACGTGTTGTGCGCATAGACTGTTATTATGGTTTAAAAAAGTTCTTTCAAAAATTTTGGCATATATAAGGACACAAGACAAGAGTAGTAAAGCGTTTTTGCATAAGTCCTCACCTCTTTGATGCCGTAGCACCAGCCCCATAGTTCTACACATCTCACCGCAAACAGGACAATACGGACTTAGTTGTACTAAAAATGTTAAGCACATGCAAAGTGGTATATTGAGGTCGCGAAGGTGGCTGTAAAGATGGCACATCAGTAGCTATAAGACCAAGATTCGCCTATAATTGGCCGTGCATCGCGCGAGTCAATGTCATTCAGACAAAAAGTGGGAGTCGGTGCACCTAATACGTTTCCTTTTTAAATGATATGACTGAAAATCTCTACAAATTATCATGTCTGCCTATCCAATAGTATACATAAATATATTCACATGAAAAGCTACCTATTTACAAGTATGGTTTAAATTAAAAATTGAAGTTAACCTACTTTGATGCGCCCGAAACAGGTGGACTCGGTATAAGGTAATGTTTCCAAACGATGCAGGACACATCATGCATCTATAGGCTTCCATGATAAAAAAATAATAAGAGAAGATGCGCGAAGTTGCACAGCTGAGCTTACAGTGTGCTTAATGCAAACGTAAAGGGACCGACTGGACCTGTCCTCAGCCTTGCATGTGATCAAAACTCAGAGGAGCGAACGTCAAGTATTTGCTTAAAATCATTAAGCGACACAGAAATCTAGCAGCATTCTCAACACGATATTTAATTGCTGAGCTAAGTTCTTATCAAGTTTGTATCTTTTGACTGAAGTTTGTAGATAATTTATCAAAGGACACATTTTTATGCATTAGCATACCGGAAGACACTAGTCTGGTGCATTTGGCCTAATTTCCCATCCCCTATTTCCATTGACGCTAAAATGTTATGATAATTTACGAATCTTTAGCATGAAACAAAGGAGCATTGAATCATCACAAATTACCGAACATTTACACTTGGTCAAAGATGTGCGCGAAATCTACTGATTAATTTCTACTCATCGTTCATGCTAGAAACCATATTGCTTCGAGAATGGGCACAATGACGGGAAGCAGATTTCCGGTTCCTAAATGCTCTCGACTGCCCATCCTCAGTGCCATTCGGACAGGCTTATTACAACGCTAGGGAGGTGAACCTACTAGCCTCTGGCATCGCTGATCTTTTGGATGGAATATGCCGTGCTATTGTTAGGACTTGCCCACCATTGCCACCCCGCTGTTGGCTATAAGCAGGGATAAAATTGAAATCACAGGTCATGATTTATTAAATGATTGTGCTTTACTGCTTGTGGGCCAATTTCAGCAAAACTAATGCACTCGTGTTGAGTGGAACCCACTCTTCTTGGACGATATATTCCGCATATCGGTAAGAAGCTTACAGCTCAATTACTCAACCGACGAAATTTGGAGCATAGGGAATTGGAGTTTACCTAGCGCCGTACATCTGATGCAAAAAAGTTATATTGGAACAATGATCCCCCCGACTTTAATCTTCATAGAATTATACAATTATAAATGTCTTTACGTGACTCTAAATAATCTCTTTTACTGAGCAAAAATGCAGTCAGCCGTAGTGTATGATGACAATCGTCCTAAAGAGATCCTGTGATGTAGGCTAGCTATGTCTTAGCTTTGCCCACGGAAATGCGGTTCTCCCCGAACTATAATTAGAAGTGTTCTTTGCACACTCGCGTGGCTAAACCAGGAGAATCAGGAAAGTAAGGTGCCATAAATTTTGGTTCTCTTGCAAATATTACTCATAACACGTTACTTTTTATTATTTTATTGCAGGCCTAGAAAAGGGCTCCTGTTCTCCATTGCTTAAGCCAAGATGTAGTGGAGAACTAACTAGTGGCAATGTCTATTTTATTGAAAGGTGCACTGAAACCACTCCAGTTTGATCCACTTTACTGATTTCGGGTATCTACTTTATGCCTAGCTACGTGCCAGATCGAAGTCAAAAATATCGCTTCATGGGTCCGGATGCCTACGGTCTCCCTTACGCGGCTGTGTTTAATAGGAGACAAAATCGAGCACTGCAAAAACCCCCATCCACTGGGCGAATTGCATAGTGTATAAGGCAAAAAGGAATGCCACGAAACTGACATTATAAGCTCGGATGCCTTTACAAAGCCAGCATTAAACCAGTGCACGCATTTTAGAGTGCTTCCAGGTCAAACATTAATGCAAAGGAACATAAGCATTGGATAAAAGAGAAGAATATGGCCTAAGTTTGTCTCTTTTTGTGTAGCCGATTGAAAGCTTATTTCAAATAAAAATTCGGCATAAAATCTGTGAGAAACGTCTTTTGAAGAGTGCAGTTTATTCACCGATTTTAGAATATAAATGCATTTTGGAATGAGCGAATTTTGTCACACGTTGCCACTAATTGGTTTTGGACTTATCCCACTAGTTTTATTAGTAGGCGCACTCGCATTTGCAAATTTTCTTAACCCTTCCTGCGTGCTGTCATTTCATATGCCTGTTATTAGCGTCACTGCAATTGTCTGAGTGGTGGCAATTAAATTACATTAACTCATGAAGGAAGGCCAAAAAGGAAGCTCAAGATAAGAGAAAGGTCAATTTTACCCTTCAACATTGAAAAAAGGACTACTTTTGGAATTCACCATTGCACCGTCGCGAGATGAGCTGCCTCTTGGACTGTACCATTAACTCTAAGTCCTATTGTAGGAAGTACATATATCTCACCAAGTCATTAGCTTTGGTCGTTCCCAAGGTAGCGCCTGGACGTCTCTGGTCATGTGCGAACATTAAAACAATAATTATGGACCGAATTTTGAACTATATCTATATTAAGAGCATTGAAAAATGCCAACAATAATGGAGAAGTTTTTATCCTTGCTATAATTTCGGGTGGTTTAAGCAACGGCTAAGTGCTCATCGATCGCTTACACTGCATACGTAACAGAACGAGCTCGCATAAGTGCGCATCGTACCAAACGAAAGCCTCACCTAGATTAAAACTTACTGAGTGGATTTCAAACGGAGTTTCTGGTGAAATGGATGGTTACTCGACTGATGGCCTTAATTTGTGAATTGACTTGCAAGAAGACCGACTATGATAGTGTCACAATTCCAACGTATATGCAAGGAGGTTGACTAAGATTTACTTTTCTGGTCTCTTTAACCTCGTCCTGTCACTTTGCTATAAGTGAGTGGTGGCGGTTGGGAGGGATCTATCCCGCTATACTCCCGACAACCGGGTAAAAGAAGCTAGATGTTGAGGTTACTCCCTCACAAATGTGTAGACATGGATCTCAATGACAAGACTGTATGTCATTAATTTTGACAAAATACTCAGTGAAGGCGGTCTCTATGTGGTGAAAGGTGGCAGTGATTTGATCTGCATCCTAAAAATCACGAGTCAGCTTTAAGGAGAAAGTAGCATTCGCTTGATAAATACTGCCTGCCAATATTTTTTAACTGAAAGGTTTTATATCTAAAATGCCAAATTCGCGTAGACGCACTTTGTGCGATTTGGTTGTTGGAAGAACTACAATCCAGCCCATATAGAACGAAAGGATTGGGGAGGCACTATCTTCCATTATATGTCATTTTCCACCCCTACTTAATTTTTTTCAATCCCATGCGTTGGTTCCCATTTTACTCTATTGTGAGCAATTACACGCCACATAATCGCATATTGGATTTTGCAGACAGAGTGTGTGGTTCCAAATATTGCACTGGAAAAGGAAACAGCAATACGCATGGTTGACCGTCATCTCCCTGCACGTGCATCTACCACAACACCAAGATTCTCAGCCAACAGAAGGCAAGTGATAATAAATTTTCCTGATTAAATAAAATAACACTTGCTCTACGAGATCACTCGCAATTAATCTACCCATTATCCAGCATGCGCAGATGACATGGTATCTCGATCTGACAGAAAATCGGTGTCCTGGATCCCACTTCTTTTAATCGAACAGTGCCCTTTATGTCAGCAGCTGTAACATTAGAGCTGTGGATTTTAGCCTTGCCTACAAAATCTTGCCTGAGGCATAATGAAATGTGGTCGAGATCAAGCACGATCATGGTATTTGTAAAAGAAGGAACTTCAGAAATAAAACCTTTTACCCCTAATGGCTTAACGTAACTTATGCTTGCTCACTCCTTTCTCCAGCCCTACGAAGTAGAAAAAAAAGCGTTTTATGTCGGCATAAGTTGGTTCTGAAAGTCCAAACTTTGTCGCGTCTCTGTGTGACGCATATCTTAGGCGCTAATGCTAGTGCGTCATAAATGGCTAGGGAACTGTGCCTTAGAGAGCGGAAGGGATTGAGCTGATTTGCGAGAAAAAAGCAGTGGAAATTGAAGTTGGTGCTAACAAGCGGTGGTGTGATATTATGAATAAATTACTCAAACAAAAAACATTGTGTTGTTTAATCGGCTTAGAACATTTTAAATTCGCCTAGGTGAACTTTATGTGCATGCCTTATCGCTGATTGTCGCGATCTTGTGGTGGGTCGTAAAATGAAGTTGAGTTTTCATGCGATCCTCACGGGAAATGTTGGTTGCGATGCTGAATTTTGTACCTAGGCTTGCGTCAGCCGTTATTTCTTGATTGAATATTCCCCGAAAGCCTCCGCCACTAGCACATTCTATCCTTTCACTTCTTCATATTCCTTGAATTAGTCCCAGTTAACCCCACGAGGTGTTGTGTTAGTCCACGTGTTGATCATACATAGGCAAAGTGACCTAAGTTGGTAATGCTAATATAACTTATGAAGGTGGTGGCCAAAAGGTCAAACCCATCTTAATACTACCCGGATGATAACAACTGTTTGTTTAACTCTCGATATAGATTGCGTGTGCTCGGTCAGAGCCATTGCCTTCGATGATAGGCTGGGTTTCGGGCTGCGCCAACAGTGCAGAGTCCTTCTGTCTATCGACTTTTGTGTCTTTTTTGTCTTTAGGGAGGTTCCGGGACGCCGTATTGGTGGCAAAGAAAAGCACACTCTATCTCAACTACAATTTTTGCATTTGCTATCAATTCGAACGTTTTAGATGGCTGGTTTTTACCCTGTCTCTCTCCAATTTCGGCTCCACTTGGGCAAATTCTTGTGCGATTCATGCGGTTATTTATTGAGTACAGCCTGCTAGTCATTCATTGACTGCTATACGGCCATCACCCAAATTATGATTCTAGTGACTTCTTAGACACAAGCTTAATTTTCATATGAGTTAGTGTTTGTGGTTGACCCCAAGCCAACGGAACGGCTTCATGAAAACTTAAGGAAGTTATTTGGGAGGCTGCAGCAGACTCAACCATTGCGATTTTCATTCAAATTTTTTGACGTGCGGATATGGAAGTTATCTCATGGCAATGCCAAATCGTATACGGCACATTGGTAAACATAAAGTTGAATCGGTAGAGTGGTTGCAGGTGTATGACTGTGATGTTTTCAGTTCTTTTTTGGGAATTTTTAGGGCCTCAAAGAAGCCAAACAACTGCTGACCTTTTTCTTTGCCACCCTTTGCAAGTCTGTTGTTAGTCAATGGACGCCGAAGACACGAATTGTGGTCATAGGTAGGGAAACAAATAGGTTTTCTGAATTGGTGGAGGAGGAGCAAACTGCTAAGCTCGTTCTTTTAGACATAAAGTTGGGCAAATCAAATATTTCCGCTGCTTTCTTTGCTTATTTCATTCCATTTTTCATACAGGCAACGAAGTTGGTGGTAGCGGTGGTCGGGTGTGGCAGTAGACTTCTGACTAAGACAGATTATCTGGTCAAAAGTGTGTACTTGAGACTGCTATTTGACATGAGCTTGACTGCTTTGCAGACAGCTGGCAACGGACTAGCAGTCGCCGCAAAAAATGGATTTGCCAGTATAGGCGCTAGAATTCTGCTTCCTACGAAGTCATTGAGTTCGTGATATGATGGTGGATCGGTGTTTGTAGTGCCGATTCAAGCGACTAATGGATAATGAATTTTAAGTTGCGCTACAATATTGCTTCACACCCTGTTCAGATAGGAGCGAGCATTAATTTGCTAGTCGTTTCGGTGTGTTTTGCGTCTTAATCACCCTATTGAGTCTATTTTAGGCATAAAATGAATATCATTTGCCAGGGTTTTCACTATTATCTGTGTGGTAACTGATGGAATATTTAAATCGTGCTGCTATCCATATTGGCAAAGTCTATCGTGTTTGTGGTGATGGTGGTGTTTACAGCAACTGTACCCACGGATAGGCCACTTAAGTGTTCGCTTCCTCATCGACGAACTAAGTGCGTCTTTAGCAACTTCAGTAGGCACGATCTGGGCAAATACAAGCGAAGGCAGTTACAATTTTGCTTTGAATGAGGCCCTGGTGTACGATTTATGATACTGTTTGATTAAGTGTTCCTACGCCTACCAGAAGTTTGATTGTTGCATGACACGACGTGACTGGGACCGTTGCGTTTGAATCCATTCCGCTTCCGCAGGTACAT